>NW_026464474.1:0-14841 GCF_026875155.1 Cherax quadricarinatus
AACATCTTTGCCAAAACATCATTCCAATATCTACCCCACAACCAGCCCATAAAGGACATCACCATAGTAGACGGGAAAAGCCCCACCTTGCAGGGGTATACATAATCCCTTGTAATGACTGCAACAAGTTATACGGGGGCGAAACATCAAGGGACCTCCAAACACGTATTTCAAAACCCACCAATACGCAAGCAGGTCTGACGACACAAGGAATGCCTGCGTACAACACCGTAATTCACACAACCACTTGATAAACTACAGAAACTCAAGGCTTATCGCCACAGAAGACAACACTCAATACCGAAGAATCCTGGAATCATCACTTATTTCTATATCCGACAACTTCAACCAGAATAGTGGCTTCTATAACATACAAGAAACTTCTTCATCGCTATCCCACATAAGAACACTGTAGAAGGTCTGCTCACAAACTTGTCCAGTCTCCTTTCCAAGCTACCCAAGTTTTTAGACTCTACAACCCAACTCGGTACATCATCAGATGCAGCATTCTTCACCTGACCTCAGCCGGACTATAAATACTAGCGTTCCTTCCACCCCAGGTAGTTCTGTTTGTGACTTGAAAAAGCCCACTGTGTGGGCGAAACGTAGTCAATAAAGGATCACATTATACTGCATTTGTGTTTATATTGCCAGATTACTTGGATTTATCTCAAGAAGTATAAGTAACAGAAGTCCAAAAGTTATTTTACAGCTCTATACATCACTAGTGAGGCCTCATTTAGATTATGCTGCTCAGTTTTGGTCCCCTTACTACAGGATGGACATAGACTCATTAGAGAACATACAGAGAAGAATGACTAAAATGATTTACTGTGTAAGGAACCTCCCGTATGAAGATAGACTTAAAGCCTTAAATCTCCACTCTC
Source organism: Cherax quadricarinatus (assembly GCF_026875155.1). Classification (NCBI taxonomy): domain Eukaryota; kingdom Metazoa; phylum Arthropoda; class Malacostraca; order Decapoda; family Parastacidae; genus Cherax; species Cherax quadricarinatus. The sequence continues at coordinate 888 of NW_026464474.1, forward strand.
TGGAGAGGCGTAGAATGAGGGGAGATATCACTGAAGTGTATAAGTGGATGACGGGCATAAACAAGGGAGACATTAATAAAGTACTGAGGGTGTCGAACCAGGTAAGAACCAGGAATAATGGATTTAGTTGGATAAATTTAGATTTAGAAAGGACATAGGTAAGTACTGGTTTTCTAACAGAGTTGTAGATGCGTGGAACAGTCTTCCCAGTGGGGTGATAGAGGCTAGGACCTTGGGTAGCTTTAAGAAGAGACTGGACAAATATATGAGCGGGAGGGGCTGGGTTTGATTGGTGTTGGGGGGTGCGGGAGTTGTTTCTTGAGTAGCTTTAGGTAGAGATCGTTTTGATAAGGACCTGCCTCGTATGGGCCAGTAGGCCTTCTGCAGTGTTCCTACATTCTTATGTTCTTAGACATCGGCACTGCATTTGCTCCCCTACCTTATCTTCCTCCCCGCTGATGGTTCCATCTTTTCCACGGACTTCCTCTTTGACATTCTGTCTGCAATTGCATTATTAATCCAACTACGATTAAACTTAAGCACTCCTCACCTCCTAACTCTACCTCTGTTACACTCTTCACCCTCGCTATCTGATAGAGCACATTGCACCTTTAGCACACCCTACCCTCCAGTGCTCTATGACCCTTATGGTTTTAGCGGTTAGTTTTGATTGTAACAATCTTGCTTAATACTACAACTCAGCATATCTCCATCAGCACTCTTAACCCTAAAACTACATTTGCTTTTTATGTAAATAAATTACAAAGAGTAGAAAATATATAAAAAGGTCACGGGGTTGCCAGTGGGCTCAATACAGATACAAGTAACAAGCTATATTTGGCATTCCCAAATTTTTACATCATTATTACACTTCAAAGATATGAAAAAATGTAAAAAAAAAAAAATTACTTTGACCTCTTTTTAAATTTAGCATAATGCAAAAATCTGATAATAGATTGCCAATCTCAAACCCTAGTTTTTTTTCGTTTTCAATATTTTAATGAAAATGAGGGGTTTTTTTTATTAAAATTTTTATTAAAAAAAATTACAAAAGTACAAAAGATGCATAATAATAGTAAAAGAACACAAAAAACATATTTCGTCTCTCAACCCTTGGTGGGGGGACGTGTGCTGCTGCGCCCCCTGGAGTTGTCTGGTGGCAGTATTATTTTCCCCAACATGGCGCGGGCTCGCCGGCGCAGGGTAAATACTGTCTGCATTAAATTAAACCAGTGGAGCTGTAATGGGGCCATCAAGGGATTTGCTTTTCCCTGAATATCAAGAACCTACGGGAAAAGCCAATGAGGAAATTTTTGGACTGGCACTGAAAGGGACGAAGGATTTTTGTAAAATTAGTTCGGGGACTGTGTGACGTTTTTGGGTAATTTTAAGAGGTGGCCATACCCTTATCATGCTGTACGGTGAGGCTGCATGATGTATCCGCTATTACACATGGGGTTTTTAAAATCAGGAATGTGCCTTCGAGGGGGATGCATCTGACATCCGGTTCATTATGTGTAAATACGGGACAAAACATACATCCTGCAGGGAAGGTGGGCATGGGCCCCTTAAAAGGGGATACCGAGGGGGGCTTCTCTGTCAAGATGACCTCAACATCCATCCTCGTATGGGATGGAAATTTTGGACTCGGGTTTTTTTTTAACATACGCTGGGCAGCGAAGCACTTGCCCTTTGTGCGGGTCGTATGATCCCGGCGTTTTCAATGGAAAGAAGATGGGGACAAGGACCAGCACAACGACGAATGTGGAGGAAAGGGGAAAAGGATCAAGAAAGTTTTCGACTCTGCTTCAGCAAGTTTTACATGGAGTGAGGGGGTTGAGAGGGCCGAAGAAAAGGAGATGGCAGGGGGTAGCGGGGGGACGACAACCTTCCCCGGACGTTTTTTAAAAAGCTGGGCGAGGTCTCGCGTAACGAATGGTAGCGCGCGGAAAAGACATAGTGTCGACGTTTGAGAACTTTTTGGGAAAATGAGAGCCTTTCAGGATTTTTGGTACAGACCTGGATCATGGGTCTGCAGTTGAGGAGGGCGGGGTGATGCACCCCGGCCTGAAGTGTGTCGTAGGATGCCCAGTTTATGAAAATTGGAGGTGGGGGTTCCAGGGCACTGAGCTGGATGACTTGATGCAGGTCGAGGGTACGCCCGAAAGCGGCAGCAGTGTTTTCTGATTCCGACACGTGCTTCGCCCGCACAACGACCTGGAAGAAAACAGGGGGAACCCATGGGAAAAAGGGCAATGAAACGATCGGGTGATAATCGTAGTGCAAGAGGGAAACCCCCTTTGGTCTTTTTTAAGTGCCTGACATTGAACTCAAGGCTTGAGGTCTCAGAAAAAGTGTGGTGGTTTAGGAATTTTTTGGTGCATCATGATGGTGATTTGTGTTTTGCAGGACAAAATTATAGACCGGTTATATTTGAAGGTGGAGGGGTTTATAATTGAGTTGAGCATGCAGTCAGATTAAAAGGAGGTGGGGCCATTTTGGGAAAAAAACTACCCTTTGGGTTTGTCGGCTAGGAGGGGGGGGGGGGAGGGGATTCGTGGGGAGGGGTTATGGGGCAGGTACGAGACATTGGTGTGTTGTAGGGCCCCCAGAAGGGAGATGGGGGTAAAGAATAAATTCTGGGGGGACGTTGGGGTATATTATTTGCGTGGATCCCGGGGGTTTGCTTGATAGGTGACGGGGAACTGTGTGAAAGGAGAAGGATTTGAACCGAGGGGGCAGGGCATTGTTTGAGGGAAATTTTAGAATTGTTATCCGGGTAGGGTTGACAGATTTGAGGGGGGTGAGGTGGGGGGAGCACCATTTTTTAAGCGTGGGGTTTCGGGGTAGGCTGATCGATTAACGTGCCCAGGACAGTCTAATACAATGTGAGGGTAATGGACGTATATTTTCTGATCACGGGGGTTTTTTTGGGGATATAGGTTGGGAGGGGTTGCCAAAAAGGTGTAAGGGTTTTTTTAAGTTGAATGTAAAGTTGTTGCAGGAAGAAGATCCGACGTCATTTGTTCAATTGTGGGGGGATTGGGGGCGGGGGCACCTGGGAATAGTGAACTGGTTTTTGGGGGGCTCTGTGGCAAATTCGTATTAAGGAATTTTTAATTCGTATGGGAGGGATTTAAAAAAGGTTGAATAGGGTACCAACTTATCTTGAGGGGGATTGAGGCTTGCTACGGGTGGGAGTGCTAGTTATCCGGTGGACATATTGAGGGATTAAAGGACGATCAGGTTTGCAAATAAAGATTTGATGGCCGGATTTTGGGTGGTTGGAAGGGTGTATAGGGGGACAGGCCCTTTGGCCCGCGGTTAGGAGACAGCGTAAGAGAAAGGGGGCGACGGAGATTGGGATTAACTGTTTATGTGGGGATGGAAAGGGGTTTGAGAGGGGCAGGTATTTTTTTTTTTTTTTTTTTTTTTTTTTTTTTTTTTTTTTTTTATTTTATTTAAAACAAAAACATGCTTTTAAAATAAAAACCCCTTAAAAAGGGTTGAACACATTGTATATAAAACATTTTGAACCAATCTCTCGAACGTAAATACAAAAAACAAACCAAAATAAAAAACCAAGGGTTACCAATTTTACTAGAAAATATCGCTTTTGACAAAAAAATAACATTAAAAATGGGGAATCTTAACCCCCATTTCACAAAACAACAACAAAAACATAACAGTAGGGACCCCTGTAGCGGTTCAATAAAAAATAAAAAAAACCCTTCGGGGATACACTATTTACATAATAACGGGACATATTCCAATGCACTATACAATACAATAAAAAGAATATTATGATAAATTATAAATAATCATTTTACTCAAACCCAACACAAATTCGAAACCCGAAAAAACCCTACTCACAATCTCATGATAAAACAAAGAAAATACTCTTACTACCTAATCCCAGTACATAAGTTCCCTACAGTAAATACCCCCTTTACCACAATTCTTACGGTCACCACAAAACAAAATAGCCATAAATTCCGCACTCTTTTACAGGTATACACATTATAAATAGAAATAAAATCCCCTCATACAAACACAAAAAACCCCCGTTTGCCGGGCCTAGCCGAAAGGTACATCAATACTTCAACAAAGAAAAAAGGCAGTAGCTCTGACTTAAACACTATAACACTATAACTTCACCACCAACCCACCACACAACCACTTTTTTCCTCAAAACCACGCATTACACAATACACACAGAAAACCCCAGTGTTGTGCTCCCCAACCCGGAACAACCCGTTCCACCCCCTGAAATTCACCCCCCCCCCCCCTTTCAAACTTTTAACATGCTCTCACACTCAACTACGACCCTGCTGAAAAACCGGGTCCAGCATTCCATATTTTCCCGTTAAACAAACTTTTCTATAAATGGTCCCCCCCCAACACCCTTTTGCGCACCTCCCAATCCCCATTTCCTTCCTTTGCCCGGATACAAAAAAAAAATCCGCAATTAAATGTGATTGCACTTTTTGCACAGGCCCTCGACGCCTCCCACGTCCAAACTTAACCCTCATACTAATATCCCCCCTCCCCCCACTGTCCTCAAAACCTTACCCTCCTTTCCTATACCCCCCCAAATATCACAAAAATACACTACATAAACGCGCCCCCCTCATCCCGCACCCCCCACAGCCCCTCCACCATAACCCTCTTTCCTTAAGTCAGCCCCCGAGGGCAGTAAACCAGGGGGAAAAACGGAAAAAATCCCTCTCGCACTTTTGGGACGCACGCGCATCAACCGAATTTTTCCCATAATCCTTCACGCTAATAGGGTGATACTCTCCCCTTCACGCTCCCTTCCCCCTTTACAACACCTCTAAAACACCCACTCGAACTTTATTAGGGCCCGTACATGCGAAACCCCCGCAAAAGTCTTCAACACTTCCTCTCCACCCCCCCACCACTTCGCCCCCTTTTCATGAAAGCCATTCACGCCCCCCCGGCATAAACTCCGCACACGGCGAACCCCCCTTCAATAAATGCACTTGACTTTTAAACCGAAAATAAATAAACCCCCAATCCTCCTTTTTGCCCGGGAAGAAACCCACCCCCCTACTCAACCATTCACACCCGGAACCCCAAAGAAAAGGAAAACCCTTTTTAAAAAGCCTCGTAACACCCGGACCTGCAAACGGTATACCGCAGCCACGTGCCAGACTTTACTGTATAAAAAACACTCACAACAATGCACGCTATTCTGTCAAAGATTGGTCTCAACCCCCCAATCGCCCCACCATTCGATCCCAACAAGTCCAGATTAAACCACCTCGCCTCTCTCGACTAGCAATACACTATTCCACCATTTTTTATCCGTCCCCCCCATTTTTAACGTCTTTCCCTTTCCCCAACTCCGCTTCCCACCCAATCTCCAAGACCAGAAATTTTGTTTTTTCCACATTAACCTTAACCCGGAAACCCCCCGGAAATTATCAATAAATTCCAACCGCACGTAAACTCCTCTGCGTTCCACGAGTATTTTCGTTCATCCACATACCCTATTTTTTCCCTGCACTCCATTTCCCTACCCCCCCAACCACCCCATACACGTTCCCCTTTTATAAAAAGGGTCTGTTAAACAGCAAACAAAAATTGAACAGGGGACAACCCCTCCCAATACCCCCCATGAATACCCACTCCCCCAATTTCCCCTTTTTACCTTTCACACCCCCCCACACCTGTTTTCAATTCTCTCCCCAAGCACCCCCTCCCCCCCAAAACCCTGCCTCCTTAATAGTACCACAATCCCTCACATTCTCACTATCATATGCCCCCCTCCCAAATCTAACGCTAAGACCACCCCCCCCCTGCTCCCTCCCGCCCCCTTCCACAAAATTCTTTATAATACTATCCCGTCATACTCGTCCTCCCAGACAACCATTTTGCCCTTTCCGCAACCATCTATCCACCACACACTTCTCCTTTTTCCAAAAATTTTTGCAAAAATTTATAATCACACACAGCAATGATATTATCCTAAAGCCCGCACCGTGTCCTTTTTCTTCCTTTTTGGGCACAAAACCAAAACCGCAGTTCCTTGCAACCTCCCCATCCCCCCCTCCCTTTTCATCGTTTTCTTTTTTCTACTAAGAAGGACTTCAACACATTCCAATGCCACAAAAATCGCAGGGCAAGCCATCCAACCTGGGCCTTCCCACGTGCCATCCCCTCCAAACCCCTCCACACCCCCCCCTTCTCAAATCCCCACCCAAACCCATGCGATCACTGCTACTTGCACACAAATACATTCCCCCCCAAAACCTCCCGAAAGCCCCCCATCCACCCCTAACTCAGAAAATTTTTTTTTCCAAACCCCCTATCCACGTAATCACCATTCCTCCTTTGTTTTTAAACTCATGTCCCCCCCTTTCCCCTAACCCTCATGACCACCACCTATAAATTTTTCCATGCCAACGTCCGCCTCTGTCCCCTTAAACACAGGCCAGGGTCGGTCACCCCACACCGCCTCTTCAATTCCACCCTCACTCTCCCCGCATAAAATCTTCATTCTGCAAATCACGAACCCTTTCCCTTTTTTTAACAATCGATTTCCTCCAGGGGATACTGCCCTGCCTGCCGCCCCTCCATAACAACTTTGCAAAACCCACCCTCGAAAAACTGTGCAACCGTAGTCACCAACCCTGGTACTTTCCCCCCTGCACATAAAACTGCCGGTCCTTCCTTAGCTACCCCCCTCCCCCCACCCCAGCAAGTCACCCCACCCTACCCTCTCCCCCCAAATTCTCCCACATTGTCCAAAATCTAACCCCGCCTCCTCCACCCCCAAAAAGTCTCACATTTAACTTCCCAAAACCCGGATACCCCTAGGTAGCTGGCCCAAGTCAAGTCGTATAAAACAGTCTAGATCCTGAAACAGCTTCCAAACCGTACCCACACATCACTCGCACACTCCCCTCACATTAACCTATCGAGCTGGCCCCCCCTATCCCTTCTATGAAACATATGCTCAACCATTAGGTCCCCACCCCAATAACATCCCTTAACCCCCCGCCCCGCAAAAAATCCCCTTTGGCTAACCAAAAAAACACCCTGCCCCCCGTGGCTCCCCATCCCTTTTTACGTACAACAATTCCAATCACCGCCCACGATTGTTTCCGAGGGAAGAGATCTCAAAAATAAAAACCCAAAAAAACACACAAATTCATTCTTCACCCCAAAATCCGCTCCGCGGGCATACACACAACCACTCCCTCGCTCACCCTCTCCACCATCCATCTACCCCCCGGGGTACCCTACCCTCCTCCCCTCCCTCCATCAATTACAACAAACGGGCTTGTCCCCAATCAAATTCCAACCCCCCTTTTAAAAAAGGGCCGAAAAATGCCACAAACCGATATCCGTCCACATTCAAATCCCGACCCGCCTTAAAGTTATGCCCTGCATAATAAATACTATGGGATGACGCCTCAGAAACCCCCCGGAGCCACAAACGCTTCACATTCAACACAACCCCTTTACATTCACAGTCAACACCTGAAACCTTCTTGAAGGGTTTTTCACGCTGCCCTGTAACTCCTTTCATAGACACTCCCAGCCCTTTCCCATTTTTTCCCACCCGCCACCCCAGTGAGCTCTATTCCCCCCCGGGCGAACACCCGACCGGACACACCGTGGCGCCTCCCCCCACCACATCAGCCCACGGTTTCTTCCCCGTCTTTTCGCCGGGGTCAAGACATCATCGGGAAACAGAGTGCGTTTCCGCCCCTTTCCGCCGAACACTCTCTCATCCCCTTCTGGGCGGGGATGCCTCACAATGCCCTCCGCCTCCACCTCGACCACGGCACCATTCCCCTAGAAGAGGGACCTGGCAGCTCGGCTGTCTCTCCCCCGTCCCCACTCTCCTCAGTCCTACCCCCGTTTTTACATCATCTCCCGCTCTCTTCTCTCCAAAAACTTTTTCCGTCAAGTCCCAAACCACATCCTCTGCTCGTTCTCCTCCACTCAACTTGGTTCTCCCCCCCCACCAAAGCGGAGACTGTAGATCCTACAGGATTTATGGGCTCGACCCCACCGTCGGAACTCACTCTCCACCTCCTCCCCCAAGACGAAATATGGCCCTTTACAGGCTCCCGTGCGGCCCCGCCTTCGGTCGGCCCCGCTCCGTCCTTCTGTTCACCTGTCGTTGCTGCTGCCTCTCACACTGTGCGCCATTGTCATAACACCCCTGCCCCAGGGGCTTGCGCTGCCCTGTGTAATACACCACCCTTGCGTCCAAAGTCGCCAGGAGACAACGACGGATGGATGCCTCACGTCATCTTTTGGGTTAAGTACCCTCCGGCCAGCCGGGGTACGCCCCATCCCCCAGGGCCTCCGTTCCCGATCACGTACCCTAACGTTCAAAAAAAGTTCGTATATCTGCCTCGTCAGCTTTTGAAAGGCATTTGCGTACCTTACCCCCAAAGGGAGTGTCGCAACACGCAATTAAACGAATCGATTCCGGTTTTTCGCCCAACAAGCCATCTTGAACTGCTCCACCCGGCGTCATTTTCACTGCCGTCGATCGTGCTTAAAGAAAATTTCGGTACCCCGTTAACGTATCCCCCTACAAATCTTGTCAGCAATCCGTATGTGTCCCAATAAACAAAGGTAGAAGCACCCGTGGGACGAGGGGGTAAACAAAAACCCTGCACTAAATCAAAAACACAGTGTTTACGCGCCTTTGATAGTCGCGCCATCTTTTTGAAAAAACAATCTGCGCAGGAAGGCCTCTCAAACAGGAGGTGTGCGCAGCACAAACCCCACGGCAATAAAGGATGAGGGCAATGGGGCAGGTATTTGTGCGACAGAGGGTATGATGGTTATCTCGATCAGGTTTTGGTCATATGCAAAAACGGAGGTATTTTGGATGAGGCTTTAAAAAGGGAAAGGAGATTTCGTGCAATGGAGTTGATGGGATAGATAGGGAAATTAGGGTCCCATCACAAAGTGAGATTTTGCACGCTTGTTGGGGCAAATTTAGGTAAGGGGCCCGTGTAGTGGTTGCCTAAAGTTTTTTACGTTTGGAATTGGGAATATTGAGAGGATTTTTTGTTTGGTTTTTCAATTAATGAAGGGTGATGGGGGAAATGGGGGAGCAGCAAAGGGCTGCGTGTGGTATTTTTCCGAAAGGGGGACAACACGGTAGAATTACCGGGGAAAATCGTTATGTTTTGGCTTTTTAAGCTTTTGCACGAATTAGGGAATAGAATAAAAAAGGGTAGGAAAGTAATTGACAGAGGACAATATGGGGTACCGGGTAGGCAATGTATGAAGGGGGATGGGTTTTTTTTGAAGTTTTAAAAGAACAGAGGGGGGGGTTGGGGGGTGGGGGTGTGTTGGCTTGGATTTGGGGAGTTTCGTAGTTGGAGAGGGATGCATTATGGAGGTTCATGCGTTGGGAGGGATTCGGGAAGGAAATTATATCTTGGGCAAAAAAATTTTATCAGGGAGATCTATGAAGGACAGGGTTTTAAAGGAAAGGCTAGGGGTTAAAAATTCAGATGGGGAAGGGGGTTTTCAAAAGGGTTGCCCCCTTACAAATATTGTTTGGTGCCCCAGGGTCCCCTTTTTTAGGGCTTTGGTGGAGTATAGCAAGTGAGGGGTTGTAAGAAAGAGAGGGGGCAGCCGGGGATTTTGGGTTATGGGTGATACAACTGTATTGGTGAGGGGGTGAGAAAGGGTTTTTCACAAGGGAAAAGGTGGTAGATGTGTTTGGCGAGGTACTGGGGTTTGGAAATTTAAGTGGCAAAGTCTAAATATATGGACCTAGGGGAATTAAAGAAATTGAGGGGGGACTGTAGGGCCGGGTGGAGTGTGGGGGATCAGTATTGGGTTTGGGGGATAAAATGACGCTAAGAATGATGGGCGCACAAGAGGTAAATTCAATGCGCCAAATGGGATGGGGGGTTTTAAAAAATTGGGTGGTTTGAGGACGGGGGCAGGGGAAAAAGTTGCACAGAGGGTCATTGTTACGAAACTCCTGTTTTTATGTAAGAAAATGGCACCCTGGGGGCAATATACCCCCTGAGGGGGTGAGAGGTGCAAAAGGTTGGGAAAAATGGGAAATTTTTAGGGTTTATATGGGGATCGGGTTGTGAATGGCTAAAGAAGGGGGGGGGGATGCTTCCCCTTAGCCACGGGGGGGCTGGGTTTTTATACCCTTTTGAAAAACGTATGATGAGGGGGTTTTTACTAAACGGGGAGGTTTTTTGAGGGGGAGGTGGGGGCGAGGGGGAGGGGGGGGGTAGAAAAAAATGGGGGTTTTGGGTTTGCAACGATGGTGGGGGGGTAAGGATTTAATGATTGGTGAGGCCATGTTGAGGGTTTTAATGACGGGGGAGGGATCCGAAGGCGCCTTAAATTGAGGATTCTAGAGAGGGGGGGGGGTGGGTCTGTGGGTGGGGCAGTTGAGGGGGCATACCCATGTTGCGGGGGGGAATATCTGGAAATGTTTACGGCAATTGCGTATTAAACCCAGGTGTAAGGGAGGTAATGTTTAGGTTTCTACATGGAATCTTGCCGTCTGGTGGTTGTGTTATTTAATAGGAGACTAAGGGAGGGTGGGAGTGCAAAGCGTGGGATGTTCAGAGACTATTTTTCATGCCGTGTATTTTTGTAATTGTTTAAAGCTGTGAGGGTATGGTTAGGTAGGGTAGTTGGGTTAGTGGGTGGGGAAGGATTACAGGTGTTAAGGGTGTTAAGTTTAGATATAGGTGGGATGAGTAGATGGTGGTGAATGCGGTTGCGTATGTGGTCACTGATTTTATTTATAGGTCTTGGGCTATGAGGGAGGTGGGTGTGAGGGAGGTGGGTGTGAGGGAGGTGGGTGTGGATGAAAGAATTTAAAGGTGTTAGCGGCCACACATTTATAGAACTAATTTGTCGCAATAGGGATCTTTATGGGGGAAGGTGGGAGACAGTGTTTACTGAGGGATACCGGAGTTTTAAGTTAAAGGATTTACGGGAATTTAAGTGTTAAAGGGGTTAGCGACGGGCTAGTTTCTTGAGCGGAAATGTGTGGATGGCTTTTAAAAGTGTGTGACTGGTTTTGCACTGATAATTTATGCTTTTCCTGAGTAGTGAGTGTGGTGTGGGTGGTGTTTTTACACATGTGTTCCCTTATTTTTGTGAAGATTTTGGATAGTATATGTACGTAATGTATTGGAGCACTACATCATTGTGTGTATACAGGTGAATAAAAGGGGTAGAATCTTAAAGTTTTTGTTTTGCGTGAGAATGACTGTTCGTTATTGTGAGAGTCCCTTTCAAAGAGTTATAGAAAGCCATACTACGTGGTGTTACTAGGTATGCCATATGACTGTATTGAATATGCTGTGATACAAAGTCCGGGGTTTCCCTTCTTGTGGATGCATTCTGTAAGACACAATTTCTGTATATCTGTTTAAAAAAAAAAAAAAAAAAAAAAAAAAAAAAAATCACTAGGTCATTACATTTGTGAACAATAAAAACACCCAAAGGAACTTTACATGGTTTTACAGTATTAGGAGAACCTTGACATAAATATTACAACAAACCACATCCCAAAGTGCACAACATCACAGGGTTACTACAGAAAAAGGTAGTAACACATGATCAAAGTCATAACATTTGTCACACACAAAAATATACTACACAAATCATGTCAGTAAAGTATTATGACCCTAACAAAGCTATCATAACAACTATAAAAAAAACACAATACGAGCATACCCTCTAGTTCAGGGTTTTGGGTTTTTAAATTTGTGTTTTGGAATGGGCATGTGAAATATGGTGTAAAAAAAATATATAAATATTTACAAAACAGTTTTAGAGTCTTAACTTAAGTATCCAGTGCAAGTACTGGGGAAAATATTAACAGTAGTGGTAACAAAGAAATGGAAACGCTAAACAGAACAAAACACCTTATGATTAACAAACAATTGCAATTAAAAACATGTATAAACACAATTTTATTAAGGAAACTCACAACCAAAATTTCCTTTACATTGGTTTAGAAATAAAAATCGAGTCTTGACCGCCCACCGCCCTTTTATTAAACTCTTAATCCTAGCATTTACTGAATATTACTCAAATTTTTTTTAAAAGGAAACAAAAGGGTACATACATTGTAACATACAATGAAAAATAAAAACAAAACACATGCTCTTATAACAAAGGTACTCTGCAATTACTGATATCCCACACACATCAAAGGGGTTTGAGACCAAACCCTACTCATAATTTAAACATCCCACATATGTATATAAAACCCTAAACCCTTGTCCACAAAATTTTTGGTATGAACCCCTTAACAGTAAAAACCCCTTAACCGTAAAAACCAAACCTCCAGCGCAGTACTGAACCTTCAAATTCTATCCATACAAAACGGTAATACTAACATGGCATAAACCCTAGACCTATACATACTCTTAAATTATTACAACATACAACCTCCAGCAGACTACAATGAGTCAAAATAAAAGTTAAACAAAAATTCACAAACTCTGTTGCATAATACAAGACATTTGTCATTTCATCTCGACAGTCCTTCTTACTGCACAAGGCATCAACCCTACAAATCCACCCCAAGTAGTAAGTATAAGGGCCTCTTAATCTTGCCGTCTGAAAAAGAGAAAGACATGTACCTCAGAAAACCGATGTCTTGAATCCAAATTGTCTTATTTGATTTCTTGAAACAGAGATCCTAAGGGCTCGTTATCCTGGCTATAAGGAGAATTTCTTACACAGTGAACATAACCATCAGGGTTAGAATATTATCCTTGGAATCTACCCTTACGGCTCTCTAAGGCAAAACATTCCCGTGAAACTTAGCTTACAATCCAGACAAAACTCACTACCTTCCTCTTACACACCACAAATACTCCAGCGGGCTGAAACCCTCCCCCACCCCCCTTTACATCCCCCAAGCAGGAGACCACCCCTTTGCTCATCCTCAGGGACCCCGACAAAGGGTACCCACAGTGTGGCTCCTTTTACCTTCCGGGAAACTTTTCTCCCAGAAAGCCCCATAAACAAGCATATTCCTACACTTCGTCCTATAGATTCTAGCCACCAATGCTTTTATCCTTGTATCACCCCTTAATTCTCTCATTCCCCATGAGATATCCAGATAGTCTACTATGACGTACATTATAACCCTTCCCACATCCTTAGGCACTCCTCTTACATCTAACAGTTAAGCCCTTAAAAGCGGCAAACGTCCCCCCACCCATCCATGACCTCACCCCCTCCAAGGAGGGACAAAAATAGACCACATGAAATGCCATTTCAACATCACAAAACTGGCAATAAGCCTCTTCCATGAACCCCATATATCTTAACACCTCCTTGAAGGCCAGAAACCCCATGATGAATCGATACACTAATTCCCTTACTCTAGCCGGTATCCTAGCTTACTAAAATCCTTCCAAATGACCCTCCAATCATATGTTTGGTACACAGCTACCCCTTGCAATATTCCCTGTCTACCCACGACCTGCACCAACCTTTTCACTTTTAAGTTGTCCACCTGTTGCACTGTCAATAAAAACCTCGACATATCTTCACACACCCGCAAGTCCTTGCCACTCTACGTGCCTCCTCCATGGCCCTTCCTACTTTAGCTCCCCTCACACCCCCTTCCATAACATGCCTCCATTTGATATATATAGCCATTACTCTCAGTCCTAAAGGCAACAAACCTAAACCCCCTCTTTGAACATCCATCATAACTACCTCCTTTTCTTAACAAAGCCTTCCAACCCCCCCCCCACAAACTTTAGCCCCTCCTCTGCATTTCCACAATGTCCTGTGCCTCTAAGGGAAAAACCTCTGCCACCCCCCATACCTTGCTATAGACAAGTGAGTTTACCACCATTACCCTCTGTTGCAAAGCTAGGTCTCTCCAAATTAAACCTCCGAGTTACCTAAACCTTACCCTTGACAGACTCGGAATTTACCT
>NW_026464475.1:0-13684 GCF_026875155.1 Cherax quadricarinatus
TCTTAAGTCACGGTGTCTGAGGTGACTTAAAAGCCCCCTTTAAAAACACTGCTTTGGTGTGAGTTTTTTAAGTTAAAAATGCCCCTGGCCCATAGCGGGAGGAGAGGAGGGGTTTTTTGGAGGAAAGAATTTAAATGTTAAAAAAATGAAGCCCCTAGACAATAGGTTTTCCCAATTGGAGGATGAGCGGAGCTTTGTCCATTACCAGGAGGCCTTGATGGCAAATTATTTTCCATGAGGTTTTTTTTTAAACATGGGACCAAACACTTAAGACCCACTCTTTGAAAATTTGCCTTGTGCCCCATCCCTTATTATGCTTTAAAAGACACACATTTATTTTTGTGATTTTGTTTTTTCTTGAAACCCTGGGATTTTCTGATGATACACCAAAAAGGTTTCATTTTAAAAAACCCTTTCCAGGGTCGACAGCCCTGTCAGAGACTTGTTCTAGGGTGGGCCCAAATTTCAAAAACAAAAAAAAAAAATTTTTTTTCTTATGAAAAAATATTTTTTTTTTTTAAAACATTATAGGCTGTATGGGCGTGAAGTTTACCAAAAAAGGAGAAATCATGTGGTAACATCGCCGACTGCTTTCCCCGATTCTTTTATTTAGTGTTTTATGTACTATTTTCTTTTATTTTTTAATTTTTTTTTCCCCAAGGGTAACTTTTAGGGCCTGTGAGACCAAAATGAAAACTACATGTATTTTGTAAGTTATTTTTTTTTAAATACTAACAATAACACATAAACACTGTTATCATTTTTTGTTTTCAGAAAAAAAAATTTACACAAACAAACGATAAAAGTTTGTTTTTTATATTTTTCTATATTTTTATACACATATACAGTACAGGGACGTTTCAAAAAGTTCTGACCTGTGGAAGTCTTTGAAAATTGGTTTTAATACAGTGGTTTTTTACACCCCTCACACATAAAACGGTGTCTCCTGCGTTGTGGGCATTTTTTTGTATGTGCACAGAGTAACCCTCTTTTGAGCCTTTTTCTTAAAGCAGTGCAGGCTTTTTTTTACCAGGAAGTGATCACCATCTTCAAACGAGAAGGAAGTGTTAAAATTTGGTGGGCGGTCTATTGCAGGTGTTTTCCTTGGTATTGAATACTATTTGTCTGATACAGACAACAAATTTGCCATATGCTGGTTTTTTTCTGGTCCCTCTTATAAAATTTTATAAGATTCACAGGGAAAATTTCCAGAAGAGGGAAAAAGAGTTTTATTACCCTTAAAACTCTTGCGAAAACAATGGGAAAACCCCCCAAATTGCATGTCACATTTGTCCACTGAACCAATTGAGGGTGTAATCAATCACAGGCCAGGTTTTAGAAGGGGTTATTGCTTTTCTTGCTGCCTCCAGTGTCTGCCATTTCTTTAGGGTGAACTGATGACAACATGTGCATCTTTTTGTCACCCGCCGAAATCCCATGATGTCTTTGGCAGCAAACGCCGCACCCACCTCACGAGTCCAGCTCAAAACCTGGGATGGGTTTTTCCAATTTTGACGCACTGTGCCAAAACACTCTATCTGTTTCACTCGCAAAAAATCCTGAGAAAGGGGGCTTGTGTACCATTTACTTAATAATATATCCCCCCTTACCAGGGTATGGTTTATCATTTTCTAACAACATCACCAAGATGCCCAATAACTTCCGGATTTGCAATGTAAACTTCCAGGTACAAAATAAATCCAATACCAGCCCACGTAACAATCAAAAAGCTCAAAAACTTTTAAAACGTTTCCTCTTACTTGGTAGTACTGTTGAAAGATTTCCTTTGAACAAATCAAAGACTCGTCAGTTACAACTTCCTGGGGGATAAAAATACATATTGAATTTCTCTTTCAGATACACAAACACAGCCAATTTTATTAACCTTCTTTTTTCTGTCAGGCCGGGGTTTTGTCTGAGAAGTGAAGCATACTAACAGTAGCACAAATCGATTCACTGGCATTATATATTGAAATCGGGGGTTGCAATCAGGGCGGTTGTTGACCAGTATGTTTTTTTCATTTTGGCTTATCACATTGGATAAGATTATTGGGAAAAGAAAAGATGCATTCGCCCGTTGTCTTTTTTTCCATGGTGTAGACGGATTTTGGTGAAAGATTGTGTTTGCCAGGTGTACTCGTAGTATTTTCCCTTCCATGACAACACTTTCCATCAGGGTTCGCAAAGAATAACTGGAAACTTCCTTCAGTGGCATTTTTCCAGTGTACAAAGGCCGTATTCCACTTTGGCTGTCATCAAATGGTGGGGATTGGAACAAAATTGACAGTTTCCCTGCCAATCCCAGGGGGGGTTGCTGGTGGGTACTGGACAATGACGGGTGGGTGGAGGCTGGGTGGGGGGTGGTGGGGGATGGGGGGCCTGTTGTAATCAGCAGGCAGCGGCATGGGTGGCAAGGGCGGGGGTGGCAGCATTTTGGTGGCAGGGGCATGGGTGGCAGCATGGGCCACTGGGGCCTAAAGGCTGGCACCACCACCCCAAACCCCTGAAAAACATTTTCCACCCCAATTGCAAACAGTATCATCGTCATTTTCACTGTATTTCCCTGTTGTACAGCCATGGATGTACCCAAGATGTACCCCTTTCCCCCTTGGAATAGCATAAGCACACTACCAGAGCGCTATATCGTCGATATACTGACCTTTCACTGGGAATATTGCCTTCATATCACAGGAACAGTTTGAAGACTTGTAGTTCAAATCACTATCACTATATCAAAAATGCCACATCTGAGTCGGGATTTGGGAAAATAGGAGTTTCCTTTTTGATTCTGGTACAACTAAGGTAAAAAGACGTCCCAGCACCAGAGGGGGAAGGGAGGGTCTCTGGGTTTTCCTCACATTCCGTGTTATGGTCATTATTTTTCCGGGCAAAACCTCCCAAAAGCCTTTGAAACTCATCTTCACTGGCACTTCCATCTGTATTGAACTGTCCCGGGGAAAAAAGGTCCCAATTTTCCGGGAAGAGGAGTTCTTACCCCCGAGGCATGGTGGAAAAGGTGTACAAAATGGCGTTCCCACAATGTGCCCCTGGGCCCTTTTTTTTCTACTGGCGCACGCAAAACCAAAACCCGACCAATTCTCTCACATTAGGCCTACCGCCTTTTTCCCCCGAGATTTAAAAGGGGCCCAGAAATTTTTGCGTCAGTACGTCAAAAACCCCTGTGCTTAAACTTACTAGTACGGTGAAACCCCCAAAGGGGGTTAAAAACCCATAGCAGTACCGAAAAAGAAGTTTGCCTGTCTTTCATAGGGTTGTTCCTACGTGCCTTTTCCTCCTGGTAATGTAGGTCCCTTTTTGGGGTTTTTCTTCCAAAAAAGGCCCGTTTCCCCCCACAATTGAACCCTTTCTGGGGTTTGAATTTTTTAGTCTCTACTACCCCCCTTTACCCCTTTTATTGTTTCGGGCGTATATTACTCTTTCGAGCCACCATGTTTGGCGTATGTAAAAGTGGACCCTCAACCCAAAGGGATTAATCCATTCCCGAGGGCTTGGTTGGGCGAAAAATTTCTGTTGGTCGAGTTAATTTTCCCCATAAAAAATAATGGAAAAAGAAAAATCCTTCCCGACACCCCCAAAATTGATGTTTTTTTTTTTTTTTTTTTTCATGAAATATCATTTTTTATATGGGAAAAGGGAAAGGGATATACAAAATAAAAAAATAATTAAATCCACTCCTTTATTGTGGAGTTGTTTATGAGTGATTGTCGCACAGGGGGGATTAGGATTGTCTATTTCTTGGAGGAGAATCCCCCCTTTCCCTTTAAAACTAAGGACCAAGCCTTTGGTGTGGTTACCTCCCTTTTGGTTTTTTAATGCCACTAGGCCAGTTGAGAATCACGGGCCCCCTCTACCCCCACACTACCACCCCACCCCACACTACCACCCTTACCACCACACTACCCCCCTTACCACCCTCCTACCCCCTCTCCACCATCACAAACCCCCCTCTACCACCATCACTACCACCCTTACCCCCAACTACCCCCTCAAACCAGTACCACCCTACCACCATCACAACCATACCACCCTTACCACCATCACAACCAGACACCCTCTACCCCCATCACTACCAACCCTCAAAACCCCCACCACTTTTTGTATTTTTCTACAAATTTTTTTTTGAATTCATCATGTTTCTAATCCTTTACCAAGGGCTGGCTCTTTAAAAATTTCGTGGCTTATTTAGTGGTTTCAAAACACTGAAACATGGAATAACCAAAAAAGTATGGGAGGCAAAAGTGGGAAACCCCACCGCAACAGCTTGTAAACAATGGACACTGAAAGTCGTTTGGGTTTAAATTTTTTTCTATTGGTTAAAGGGATTTTTTTTATGGAAAAAACGCCATTAGACGAAAAATTTCCCTACTAATGCCGCCGTTAGTTGAGGGTTGACTGTAACCCCAAAATTTTAGCGGCTTAAAACAAGAGGAGAAAACTGGTAGGCCCCCCTTTTTAAGAATGGGCTGTGAGGTCAGTGTGCACCATATAAAAAAAAAAACCTGCAGCAGCATGCATAATGAGAAAAAAAAACTCCGATCATTTTTTTTTTTTTAACCCTTCAGGGTCCAAGGCCAAATTGAAGTGGTGCCCCAGGGCCCAAGAATTTTCAAAAAAAAAAAATTTTTTATTTTTTTTTATAAAAGGTAAGAACCCTTTTTTTGAGGGGAATAAAACAAAAGTCGAAAATTTTATGGAAAATTGACGAAATTTTTGCTCTCCGAATTTTTATTGTCACGATATTACAATCGGCGATTTTCGACTTTACTCCCCTTTTAGGGGCCCAAATTCATTATTCCATCAACCAAATTTTTAGCTATTTTTCTATATTATTTTATTCTATCGATTGAGCACAAGAAATCGCCAAGTCAACGTTTCAACTACAAAAATTTAAGTGATTGAAATTTTTAATTTTGGGCAATTTAACACAAAATTCAAAATATTCCAATTTTAAATAGGTCCCGAAAAAACAATGTAGGTATTCCTGGGAATAAAATAACATTTTTCCCCTTTTTTCATTTTTATGTTTCAGGCTTCACAAATAAATTCCATTTTGATTTTTTTTTTTTTACATAATGAATTTTTATTCACACCAAAAAAAAAGAAGTTTATTTTTGCAATACTGTAATAATTGTATAAATATCATCACCATATTTGAATGCATATTAGACCCACCAGCTGGGGTGTTTAGACTTGTGACGTTGTTTTTTCTTGAATACGGCAAAAATTTTTAAAATTTCTGCTAATTGAGCTAGTTTTTAAACCCTTTCCCCGTACTAAACCAAACAAACTCTCTCCCTTTTTTTTTAAAATTTTCTTCCATTCTTCAAATGAGACCAAGAAATCGCAAATAAACTAAAAAACATACGAAAAAACACGCAAAGCGCTGTTTTTTAAACGAAAAATCATGATTTCAGTTTTTTTTCTATTATACCACAGCGTGCTGCGGATTGTTTTATGTGGTGACACATACCACATAGATGTATTTTCATAACTAGGGAAATGTACCACTCACGTTTAAATTTTGTGAAATTGGCCAAATTGCAAATTTTTGACCACGTTTTGGGCAGTTGAATGGGAAAAAAGGGGATTTTTTTTTACTCAATGATAGAAAAAATGAGTTCTAAAAAAATAGCTATGATTTGGTTACTGGAACAATGGAACAGCCCAAAATAGGGCCCCAAAAGGGGCGAAAACGCCAAATTTGTAAATTCGCCAATTCGCTAACTTCACGAGAGCGTAATTCTGTAAGTTTTCTATCAGATTTGTTCTTTTTGGGGTCATTACCTCAGGAAAAAATTCTCTATCATTTCATAATTTTTTTTTTTTTTTTTTTTAATTTTTTTTAACCCGGAGACACCTCAGGATTTAGGGTTATGACAGTCAAGGGGTTAAAAGGTGATATAAAAAAGACCTGGAAAACCCTATCTGAAATTCTAGCAACAAAAAAGATATCAGGAAACAGAACAATCAAATTAACAAAACCAGATGAATCCCTACTCCCACCAACTGAAACAGCAAACAGACTCGATGTTTTCTTCTCCGCCATAGGAAAAAAAAAACTTGCGGGTAAAATCCCAAGCTCAAATACCTCACCTAATGACTTCCTCACTGGCAACTACCCGAACAAACTGTTCCTAACTCCGACTAACCCAACAGAAGACTCCCTTATTATCAACACACTATAGAACAAGAAGTGATGGAACGCCTGGTAAATAGATGTTTAGTGTGGTATTTAGAGACACACAACAGTCTCTCCACTCGTCAATATGGCTTTCGTAAGGGACGTTCTACCTTAGACCCCTTACTACGCTTGGATACGTATGTTCATAATGCCTTTGCGATTAACCACTCAGTTATTCCCATATTTTTTGACCTTGAGAAGGCATATGAAAAAACTTGGAGGTATAATATTTTGGCCCAAGCCCACTCCTTAGGCCTCCGAGGCAATCTACCATCCTTCCTTAAGAACTTTTTAACTGACAGGCATTTCCGTGTTTGGGTTAATAATGTGCTCTCCCCGGACTTTATCCAAGCTGAAGGTGTCCCCCAGGGATGTGTTCTGAGCACAACACTTTTTCTCCTTGCTATAAATGATTTGGCCTCTAGTCTTCCATCAAATATTTGGTCATCACTCTATGTTGATGACTTCGCTATTGCCTGTGCAGGCGCTGACTGTCACCTCATTACAGTTTCTCTCCAGCATGCGGTCGACCATGTTTCCAATTGGGCCACCACACATGGGTTTAAATTTTCCAGCACCAAAACTCACCAAATTACTTTCACTAGACGCTCTGTCGTCTCCGATCATCCTTTGTACCTCTATGGCTCCCGTATCCCTGAATGTGATAGTCAGGTTTCTGGGCCTCCTCTTTGACCGTAGGTTATCCTGGAAACCTCACATTACCTCTCTGAAGGCAACTTGTCACAGCCGGCTGAACCTTCTTAAAACCCTTGCTCAACTTTCATGGGGAGCTGATCGTCAAACTCTCCTTCGCCTACATTCCACCCTCATTTTATTGAAACTTGATTATGGTGACCAGATCTATTCAGCGGCCTCTCCTGCTACTCTCTCTAGCCTTAACCCCATTCATCACCAAGGATTAGGTTTATGCCTTGGTGCTTTTCGCTCTTCCCCTGTCGAGAGCCTCTATGCAAAAGCGAACGTTCCATCCTTATCCGATCGCTGTGATCCCCATTGCCTTCGCTACTATGTACTCTCTCATGATCTCCGCAATCCTTCCATTTATAGAATGGTCACTGATATTAGTAGACATTCTTTATTTGTTCACCGCCCGTTTACTCCGTCCCTTCTCTCTTTGCCTACATTCGCTCTTGTCTTGTCTTCAATTACTGCCTTTCTATGTTCATGTAGCATCTCACTTTTCCCTACCCCCCTGGGAAGTTCCAGCTGTTCGAATCTGTTCTTTCTCTCTCCCTTGCTCGAAAGCCCAACTGTCAACGGTCAGTTCCCGCTCTCTCTTTCTTGACCACTTCCACTCTCATTCTCATGCCATTGCAGTGTACACAGATGGCTCTAAGTCTTCAGACGGCTTAGGATTCGCAGCAGTGTTTCTGGACAGCGTCGTACGAGGGCATTTACTATCTTCAGCTAGTATTTTTACTGCTGAATTGTATGCCATTCTTGCAGCACTTATCCGTATTGCATCTATGCCTGTGTTATCATTTGTGGTTGTCTCAGACTCCCTTAGTGCTTTTCAGGCTATACATAAATTTGATACACCTCACTCCTTAGTCCTCTGTATCCAACTTTGGCTACGCCGCATCTCTACCAAGCATAAAGATATTGTTTATTGTTGGGTCCCTGGTCATGTTGACGTACAGGGCAATGAACAGGCAGACACTGCTGCGCGGTCAGCAGTACATGACCCACCAGTTTCATATAGAGGTATTCCATTTACGGACTATTTTGCTGCAATAGCTACCCACCTTCACACGCGTTGGCAACAATGTTGGTCTACTATGCTCGGTAACAAACTTCAATCTATTAAACCGAGTATAGGTTACTGGCCGTCTTCTTGTCACCAGTGTCGAGGTTGGGAGACTACTCTCTCCCGTCTTCGCATTGGCCATACTCGTCTTACTCATGGATATCTCATGGAGAGGCGCTCTGCTCCTCTCTGTGAGAATTGTCAGGCTTCATTATCAGCCAGCCACATTCTGTTGGACTGCCCACTTTATCAACGAGCACGCAGAATTTACCTCCATCGTAAATCTTCGCTCCGCTACTCTCTCTTTACCTTCCCTTCTCGCTGATGGACCCGCCTTTCATCCGGACTCTCTCATTGACTTTTTGACAACAACTGACTGATTTCACAAACTCTGATGCCTTCAGCCCTTTCTACCTCAATCTCTTACTACCCTCTACCCCCACACTATCCCCTGCCCCGCTGTTTTCTGTAACCTACTGATCATCCCTCCCCCCTTCTGCCGCCCAATACCCTCGTGTCCTTCCCTACCCTGCAGCGCTGTATAGCCCTTGTGACTTAGCGCTTCTTTTTGATTATAATAATAATAATATAGAACAAGACAGGAGATTTAAATACCTTACCACCCTTTATATACAAAAAAGCTTCACAAGTGTTGTCACCAATCATTGCAACACTCTTTAACAAATCCATCGAATCCTCTACCTCCCTACAGTTCTCAAAATAGCGAGGGTCACCCTAATACATAAAGGAGGAGATCAAACAGACTTGAATAACTATAGACCAATATCCAACTTACCCCCTCTCTCTAAAATCTTAGAAAAATTAATTCATAAGTGAATCTATTCCTACCTCATCTCCCACAACATACTCAGTTTGGGTTTAGGCCTAATAAAAATATGAATGATGATATTAAACACATGCTAGAACAAATATACTCTGCACTCAAGAAAAAAGAAGTCCCATTGGGGATCTTCATTGATTTATGTAAAGCTTTTGATACAGTTGACCATGATTTGTTGCACATAAAATTATCACACTGTGGTATAAGAGGGCACTCCCTCAACTACCTATAGAGAAGCCAATGTGTGTACACAAATGGAGCAAACTCTTCCACACAACCAATTACAGTTGGTTTCCCACAGGAAAGTGTCCTTGGCCCTCTTCTCTGCCTCATTTACATAAACGACCTGCCAAATGCATTGCAACTTCTCAAACCCACACTATTTGCAGATGACACTACATACGTCTTCTCTCACCCAAGCCCAGTCATGCTAGCCAATACTGTAAATTACGAATTACAGAAAATATCTACCTGGATGATGATTAACCCTTAAACTGTCCAAACATAGATCTACATTTTTTCAAAATTTTAAAGTATGTAAAAAAAGTAGACCTTTTTTTTTTTACATTTGAAATTGTGTAAAAAAACTTTGTTCTACATTTTTTTTTTTGTTATACATGTATTTGAAAATATGTAAAAAAAACCTAAATATACTTTTGGAGCACTACACATGTGAACGTAGATCTGTTTGGGCAGTTTAAGGGTTAACAAACTTACTCTCAATATTGACAAAACCTGCTTCATTCAGTTTGGGAACAGAACTACAGATGTTCCTCTTAACATAATGATAAACGGATCACCTATCATAAAGCTCCTCTTCAAGGGGGGCTCCTTGGCGTGGTGAAGAGGCTCTTGGTCTGAGGAATTAGACCTGTCGGTCTTCATCTTCAGACCGAACCTAATTACCCCCCATTCTCCCCTCCCCTATCCCATCCCCATCCCCTTTTTCCATTCCTCCTCCTCCTCCCCACCCCTCCCTTTTGCCCTTCCTCTTTTTGGCCTTTGGGATTTCTCCCACAGGCGCGCTAGTTCCTAGGTAGGGGAAAGGACACCGGGGTCCATCCCATTCCGTTGAGGTTCTTGGCGGTGGCGTAGTTTGCCGTGGAATCTGGATCGCCTGGGGATGTCCCGATCCCTCTCCAGTATCCCGGAGTAGCTTTGGGTGTCTTTCGGGCGACGGGTGTATCTCTGGAAGCCACCTTTCGGATTCCGGGGGTGGTTGCCGAAGGAGGTATGCTTTGTGGCAGATATCCGGCTGCCCTCTCTTTTGTCCACCGAGGTAGCTCGGCAGATGTGAGGTTGCTATCCCGGATTGCTGGTTTACTGGCATGAAGGGTAGGGTATGGCACGGGTTCCATGCTGCATCTGCGCTACTAGCGGTGCTGAGGTCCTCTTGGTGCGGAGGGAGATTTCCAGCCCTTTCATTCCTCCTGGGAACTATTCCTCCCCGCTCCCCCCTTTTTTTATTCTTTTTTTTATTTTTATTTTCATTTCTTCTTTTTTTTTTTCCTTAAAAACAAAAAGCAAAGGAGTAACCTAACCATGGAGAACCCAATCCATGAACCCACTACCCCCGGGCCCCTTCTTGATACCGCACTCCATTCTGACCCTGCCTTGTGTTTAGACCACTTTTGGACACCCCTGATCCCCTGTACCTCTTGCTGGGCTGTTTCCTCACTCGCTTCGGTAAGGGGGGTTTCGAAGACCCCTTGATTTGTCTGAACTCCGCTCTCCTTTGACTATGCTTCCGTTTCTCCCTCTGGGTCGGAAATTTTTTGATCGCCTCCCCATTTCACGCCGGACCAACTCCGGTCCTACTCCTAAATGCCAAAGAAAATCTCCTGAGATGCTCCTTTTACCTTCCCTTCTACCCGGAAAAAACCCGAACGTAAAGCATCCCTCCCCGCTCATTTTTCGGACCACACAATGGACAAAATTCTTTCTTTAAGACCGACTTACTTCTGCCTCCTTCTGACCTTTAGTATTGGAAAAGCATCCTGCGTTGTGGAGAGTTTTTCATTTCATGCTCTCAAAAGCGTACGCGCATCGTCCTGTCAGAATGTACCAAGCTCAGATCTTTCTTCCTTTCGAATATCGATATACCCTATCACTTTTAAAAAAACATCTTTCTCTAAATTTTGTAGGGGTATGTCATTCTCCCCCATACCATAGTCCAAAAATTTCCAATCATGTGGCAATGACATTTTGACAGCTGGAACTCCAGGATCTCCCAATCTAAAATAGACATTAGCTTCCTCCCCGGGGCGGAGAGTTACCTTGCAATAGGCCTTTTAATTTTTGACACCCGGAAAAACTCCGTCCTCTGTAATGCGGGGGACATGGTTACAAGTTCGAAAGGTGATACTACACCGCAAAAATGTAGAAATTGCTGGCGTTTTGGTACCAGCGAAATATTGCAATTATGCAAATGCCATTGTGGTCCCGACATTTAATAATCTTGCAGTAAACCCTCCATCTTGCCTTAATTGAAATGAAGCTCCCCCTTGTACTCCTCCGTTCCCAGGTTACAAAATGAAGTGAAATCCGTTGCCTCAAAGAGGAGAAGGTCTCCCTTATCTATGGCGTTACTCTTTCCCGCCTCCGGGGAGATACCCGTGTTTTTTTTTCCCGGGTTTTCCCCAAACCCCCCCCACTTCGGGGGTCCCATCTTCTCAGCCTCCTCGTTTTTTCCCCTCCATAGACTCGGATCAAACCCTTTTTGTGTCCTTGGCTTGACCCCCCGACTACAATTTGTCTGTTCTCAAATTTTCGCGTCCTTCCTCACAACCCCCGTATCGACAAACCTGTACACACTAATCCCCAATCCCCCCTCTATTCTCGAAACCCAAAAAAATCCCATTGCCAAATCTTCTTTCCCCCTTCCTTCCCCTTCTTCCACCCCCACACTTTACCTTTCCAGTCTCTGTACCTAGTTCTTCCCTCTCTCTGGCTCTATTACAAGTGTGGAGTTTCACCTCTCCTGTACTATGCCTTCCCCCCCCGCCCCCTTTCCCAAAGTTTCTCCCTCTTCTGCCACCCCAGGTTTCTGCTCTTCTGTCCCCCCCCCCCACAACTCATTTCCTTCCCTTCACTCTTCCCTCCCCCTCTACTTTGGTACTTTCCCTTTCTGTCCCAATCTTTACTCCCCTTCCTTCTTCTCCAATTGGCTCCCTACCTTTTATTTGAAACACTTGAAGCCATTTTAGAAAAAATTGCGAGACTAAAACCCTTTAAAGGGAATGATTACTTCCGTTCCTTTTCCCTTTCCCCCTCCTCCCTCTTCACAACCCCCTTCTTCGCAACGTCCTTCCTTCGTGCTTTAACTCTTCCAAAAGCCCCCCCCGTTATTT
Source organism: Cherax quadricarinatus (assembly GCF_026875155.1). Lineage (NCBI taxonomy): Eukaryota > Metazoa > Arthropoda > Malacostraca > Decapoda > Parastacidae > Cherax > Cherax quadricarinatus. The sequence continues at coordinate 12,162 of NW_026464475.1, forward strand.
TCAACCCCTCTAGTCCGTAGGGGCCTTTACCCACGTTCCCGGTATTTTCTCATCGCCAATCATGGCCCCATTTACAGTGGAATATCCGCGGCCCGGGGTAATCGGGGTGGCTTCAGATGTTGCTTTCCGGGTTTTTCCCCTGTTGGTGCTTGTTACAAAAAAACCCAAAATTACATCGGCCTTTTCAACCTATCTCAGGCTATAATTTATTGTATTTTTTGGATCCTTTTTTCAGATGGGACCTTTTATGAAAAGGCCCTTTTCCCAAAATTTCCGTATTAATTTTTTTCCATATTGATTTTTCATAGCCCTAATTTTAAATGGTTTTAAAATTCTTTATTCTCCCCTTCTCGGCATTTTTACCCGATTTTTCCCTTGCACCTTTCCCCACCCCTTCTTTTACTTTTGGGGTTTAATGCCCACCATTTTTGGGGGGGGCCCCCATTTTTTACTTCAGTGGCAATTAGGCTTTTTGCCTTCCCCCCCCATTTTTAAAAGGGGTCCCCCCCTTTTGAAATTCGTACAACTTCCTTGCCATTTTAAATTGGCTTTCCTCCATCATAGATTCATTTTTCTTTTCCACTTTGAAATTTTTCCAAAATATTTTACTTTTTTACACCACCTTTGTATGTAATTTATGGGAAAAAGGGATTTACTCCATATTTTAGTGGGTTTTTACCCCCTTGATGGGCTCCACACCTCTTTAATCATTTTTAAGCACTTTTTTCTTTAAAACCTCAACATTTCAAAATGGTTTTTTCTCCCCCCTTTGCCGGCAGTAAATTTAAACCGGTATGGGGAGGGCCGGTAAAAAAAAGTAAGCTTTTTTTGATTTTAATTTTTTAGGGCCAACCCAAATCTGGGGGGGAGGCACCCGTTCCAAGTTTTAAAAAAAAATTTTTTTTTCTTTTGAAAAGTAAAATCGGGGAAGGTAATAAAAAAAAAGTAAAAATTTTGGAAAATTGACGAAATTTGCTCTGCGAAATTTTGAGTTTTTTAAACATATTTCAATCCATTTTCCCACTTTTTACCCATTTTGGCCTTTTTTTTTCCAAACACCAAATTTTTCTTTTTCCCGTATTATTCTTTTATCATTGACCCCGAAAAACCCAGTTACTTTTCCTCAAAAAATGATGTTTTAATTGGCCAATTTACCGTTCAAAATTTCCAAATTTCAAAATGGGTTTCCCCGTGAAAAATTCATCCTGGCCTAAACTAAATTTCTCTTTTCTTTTTTATTTTTGAGCCCTTTCAATTTTCCATTTTTTTTTTTATTACATAATGAAATTTTTTTCACCCCAAAAATGAGTTTACTTTTCAAACGTAAAATTTAAAAAATTTTATCATCAATTTGTGAAATTTTCGAAAGCTGCCGTGTTTCGTGTGGGTCGTTTGAAACCCCTTGAATATCGGCAAAAATTTAACATTTCCCTCTTTGACTCATTTTCAGCCATTTCCAAAGCAAACCAATAAAAAAATTTATTTCTGTTTGTTTCCTTTTTTTAAAAGAGACCTCGCTCCCC
>NW_026464476.1:0-13554 GCF_026875155.1 Cherax quadricarinatus
GGTTTTGCAAAAGGGAGGTTTTTTGCAGAGGGAGGCGTTTTTCAGGGACGGAGGTTATTGCAGGAGCGGAGGTTGTTGCAGGAGCGGGGGTTGTTGCAGGAGCGGAGGTTGTTGCAGAGGAGGTTGTTGCAGGAGCGGAGGTTTTTTGCAAGAGTGGGGGTTGTTGCAGAAACAGAGGTTGTTGCCGGAGCGGGGGTCGTTGCATTAGTGGGGGTGTTTTCATGAGTGGAGATTGTTGCAGGAGTGGTGGTTGGGTTTCAGGAGCGGAGGTTTTTGCAAGAGGGAGGTTGTTGCAGAAGGGAGAGTTGTTGCCGGAGCGGAGGTCGTTGCAGGAGTGGAGGTTTGTTGCATGAGTGGAGATTGTTGCAGGGGTGGAGGTTGTTGCAGTGTGGGGGTTGTTGCAGGATGGAGGGTTTTTGCGAAGCGGGGGGTTTTTTGCAGGAGGGGTTGTTGCAGAGCGGAGATTTTTGCAGGGTGGAGGTTGTTGCAGGAGCGGAGGTTGTTCAGGACTGGGGAATTTTTGCAGGCAAAAGGGTTTTTTCAGGAGTGGAGGTTGTTGCAGAAGCAGAGTTTTTTGCAGGGGTGAGGTTGTTGCAGGAGTGGGGTTTTGCAGTAGGGAGGTTGTTGCGGGGCGGAGGTTGTTTCTGGGCGTGTTTGTTGCAGGAGCGGAGGTTTTTGCAGAGCGGAGGCTGCCCCAGTGAGGTTTTTCAGGGTAGGAAAGGTTTTTGCAGTAGTGGAGGCTGTTACAGAGCGGAGGGTTTTTGCAGGGCGGAGGTAGTTGCAGGAGTGGGGTTGTTACAGGGGCGGGGTTTTGCCGGAGCGGAGGTTTTCTGCAGGAGTGGAGGGTTTGAGGGGCGGAGGGTTTTGCAGGAGTGGGGGTTTTGCAGGAGTGGGGTTTTTGCTGAGCAGGTTGTTGCATGATGAAGTTTTTTCAGGGGTGGGGGTTTTTCATAGTGGAGGTTTCTGCGGAGCGGAGGTTTTGCTGATGGGGGTTTCGCAGAGTGGAGGTTTTCATTAGCGGAGGGTTTTTGCAAAAGAGGAGTTTTTCGAAGGAGGCTGTTGCAGGGTCGGGGGTTATTTCAGGACGGAGGTTTTTTTCAGGAGTGGAGGTTTTTTCAGGAGCGAGGTTGTTGCAGGAGCGGAGGTTTTGCGGGGCGGGGGTTGTTGCAGGGGAGGGGTTTTTGCATGACGGAGATTTTTCAGGGCGGAGTTGCGCAGGAGTGGAGGTTGTTGCAGAGCGGGGGTTTTTGCAAAGTGGAGTTTTTGCAGGAGGGAGGTTGTTGCCGGAGCGGAGTTGTTGCAAGAGTGGAGGGTTGTTGCAGGGGTGAGGTTGGTTTCCGGAGAGGGGGTTTTTGCAGGATGGAGGTTTTTGCGGGGCGGGGGTTGTTGCAAGAGTGGAGGTTTGCGGAGGGGGGGTTGTTGGCCGGAGCGGGTGTTGCAGGAGTGGAGGTTGTTGCAGGGGCGAGGGTTTTTGCAGGAGTGGAGGGGTTTTTGCGGAGCGGAGGTTGTTGCAGGAGCGGAGGGGTTTTTGCAAAGGGAGGTTTTTTCAGGGGTGGAGGTTTTCCGGACGGAGGTTGTTGCGGATGGAGGTTGTTTCAGGAGCGGGGGTTGTTGCAGGGGTGGAGGTTGTTTCGGGGTCATGTAAAAGACTGAGATTATGAGCAAGAAAACTGGGGGGTCGCGGGGACTGTAGTGAGTGTTTTTTAATGTGGCCGTCTCTATTTATGTGGGGGATCCTGTGTGGAGTGTGTACTCCCTATTTTACTCACCTATTTGTGGTTGCAGGGTCGAGTCATAGTCCGGGCCCCCCCTCTTCACTGATTGCTACTAGGGCCTCTCTCTCCCGCTACAAAATTTATTTATACCTCCCTTAAAAATATGTAGGTTCCCGCCCCACTACTTCACTTTCTAGACATTCCACACTTACTACTCTATGACTGAAGAAATACTTCCTAAACCCTTCGATTCTCGAGTCTTCAACTTCCACTTGACCTTTGTGTCGTGTCCCATCCGGGAACATCCTTCTTTGTCCACCTTTCTACCCGCGCAGTATTTTTTTTCCCCCTTTATCATGTCCCCCCTACCCTCCGGGCCTCCAGTTCGTCGGGGGCCATTTCCCTAAACCCTTTTCTTCGTGGGAAATCCCCGAGCTCGGGGACAGTCTTTTTGAAAAATTTTGCACTTTCTCTATTTTCTTGACTGCTTGACTAGGTGGGATTCCAAACTGGTGTGCATACTCCATATGGGCCTGACGTAAATGGTTTTACATTTTCTTGAACGACCCTTTACTGGGGTATCGAACGCAAACCTGGGTTTGCCGGGCCCCCCGTATGCTGCACAGTTATCTGATTTTGTGCGCCTCAGGAGATTGCTCGGTGTTATACTCACCCCCAGATTTTTTTTCCTTGAGTGGGGTTTGCAGTCTTTGCCATCTAAACTATATTGGTCTGCGGTCTTTTTTGCCCTTCCCCAAATTTTCATGACTTTGCATTTGGGGGGTTTAAACTCAAGGAGCCAGTTGCTGGCCGGGCTTGCAGCCTGTCCAGGTCTCTTTGTACCCCTCCTGATCCCATCCTTTTTGATTCTTCCCATTAACTTCACATCATCTGCAAAAAAGGGACACTTCGAGTCTACTTTTCCTTTATGTCGTTCACATATACCAAGAACACACGGCCCTGGATACCCCTGTGAACCCCGTTTGCACAAGCGCCCCCCTTGACACCTCGTCAGTACCATGACTCGTTGTTGCCCCCCTGTCAGGTATTTCTCTACCCCTTGCAGTGCCTTTCCGTTTGTTGCCTATCTTCTACTTTTTCATAACCTTTTTGTGGGGAACTGTTCGAAGGCCTTTTGCAGCCCAAAAAAAATTGCAGTCAAACCCCCCCTTTCCCCCCTTTTTGTCTTACTTCGTCACCTTGTCTAAAAACTCTAGTGGGTTTGTGACAGGGGATTTCCTTCCCGAAACCAGCTGGTTGTCAATTATACACTTGTTTCTTTCCAGGTGTCCCCCACTCTCCTCCTATGATCTTCTCCAGACCTTTGCATACTAAAACACTTAGGATACGGGCCCGATTTAGTCCCTCAGTCTTCTCCCTTTTTTAAAAAAAATTGGGGAACATTTGCCATTTTCCATACCTCAGGGATTCCCATTTTCAAATAAAGGTTGAAGACTTGTTAATGGCACCACAATATCCTGCTCCCTCTTTTAAGGACCCCCGGGAAGATGTTGTCTGCCCACCGCCTTTGAGGTTCAATTTTCCATAGCAGCTTCTTCACTTCCCCCTTGGTTATATGTACCTCATCCAGCATTTGCTGGTCCCCCCCCTGTTTTCTGATTTCCGGAGTCCTACTGGTTTCCACTGAAAATACTTCTTTAAATTCGTTTTTGAGCTCCTACAACCTCTCGGTCGTTGCTTTGTGAATTCCCATCACCCTTCCTCAGTCTGTTACCTGTCCTTGACTGTTTTTTCCTCCTGTTTGGGGCTGTAAACACTCGGGTCGCTTGACTTTCATGCTATTCATTTTCATTTGTCGCGGCCTCCCTTCTTACTGTGCATATTCTTTTTTTCTGGCTCTTCGCTTATCTCTTTATTTTCCTGATTTCTCTGTCTTCTGTCCCTTTTTTCTTCTAACACCTATTTTCCCCTCCCAACCCTTTGGGGTAAACCCAAAGGGAACCGTTCTGTTCTTCCCATTATTTCTTTTTTCCCTTGGGAACAAAACCCCCCTTTCCTCGCCCCCTTTTGCATTTTGTTGCCCATAGTCCATCATTTCTTGTACTGGTTTCCTGTCATTCCCCTCTCCCACTAAATGTTTTAAAGGGAAAGTTCCCATGCCTGAGTGTCCCCCTTTTGTATTTTGGTTTTTCCCATCCTATTCCGCTACCTCTCCACTTGGAGCTAACATTAGTCGAACACAAACCACATGACCTACCCCAGGGGCCTTTCATACAAGATATCCTCATGTCTGACTACTAAAGGGTAATAAAAGGCCAGTCTTGCTGTTCTCTTCCCTCTCTCTCTGGAGTTCTTAACATTTATGCATGAGGTTTCCAGTACTACCCACATCTTGGGCTCCCATTTTTTGGGAACCCCCAGGGGGCTCCGGGTTTTTCCCAGCAATCCCTTTGATTGAATCCCCCAAAACTATAACTTTGCCCCCCCCCCACGTGTGCTCTCCTGCCACCTCCTAGTGTGTCGCCCTGGCTTTTGCCTCTCGTATTTTTCCTTGGTCTCCTGCAGTTCTGTGTGGTTGTACATTACTGAAATTATCCCCCTTATGTCCCCAGACGGGATTGTTCCTACTAATAGCCCCCTTTCACCCGGCCACCATTCCTTCCATTTTCTAAAAAACCCCCTGGCTTTTAATGGCATGCAACCCCTCCTCCCCCCCCTCCTCCCCGTCTTTCCTGAAGATTTGATATTCGGGGGAAAGATTGAATCTGTTATTATTCGGGTGAGTTTTTTTCGGTGAGGCTATTATGTCGGGGGATGTTTTCCTTGATTCTTTCGTGCCACTCCTCATACTTATTTTTTTATTCCATCTGCATTTGTATACCATACCTTCAACTTCTTTTCTAAACTGTGCGGGGAGGTGTATTGGGGTTGGGGAAGTGGGGCCTGAAAAGGGAACTAGGGGTGGTTGCTGTGGGGTGGAGTTTGTAATTGTGGGGGGGGGCTTTGGATAGGGAATGGGTTTTTGGGTTTTTTGAGTTTTGGGGCTGCACGGGGGGGTTGACCTGGTTTGGGGAGGCTTCTATAGGAATTTTGGGAGGTTTTATTTGATCTTTTTTCCGTGCCCCGGGATCTCCTGTCTTCTTCCCATCCCCTCTTTCCCCTTTCGCCTTTGACCACTCTCTCATTACCCCCTTTCGTCTTGTTTTCTGCGGGGCGAGATACACCTTCCTGTATGCCTGCTGCCCCTTAATCGGTTTTTCCTGCATACCTGTTCCGAGTCGTTTCTGCCTTAAGGTCACTTTCACGGCCGGGGTTCTTTTTTTAAAAACCCCCCTATTCTCCCAAAAATTTTCCCGCTGGGTCATGTCGTCTTTCCCCGTTTACTTTCATGATGCTTAAATTGCTTTTTTTTTCCCCCTTTTTTTTTCCCTTGTTTCATATTTTTTTCCCCTTCAATTTCCTGTAGCCCATACACGACGACCTCACCCTTTCATTCTCCCACGCATATCCCTTTTGTATCCCCTCATTAAATTTGTTTTCCCTTTCCATTGCAGCTTTCCTTTCTTCTTTTCACTACACGTACAGGCTCAGGGGCCTGTCTTTTTCCCCCTCTCGGTTTTTCCCGGGGGCTCTTTTGTGGTCTTTGGGGCCTCCCATATACTTAGCTCTTTCTTTACACAGTCCCCCCACTATAGAGCTTCTACATGCTTTTTTTGCTCCTTCTTCCCACAGTCCCCTTTTTTTGGGGCTGAGTACGGTCTCTGTTGAAATCCCAAAATGTCTTTAGTTCTTTAGGCTTTTTCAGTTTTTCCCCATTTCCTCTTCAAAACTCTGTTCCGGCCTCGCGCTTTGACTTTCACCTCCCACTTCCTGCTTTCCATGTCTATCCTCTTTTCCCTTTCTCAGCTAAGTTCTTCTAGTTTCTTTTCCCATTCTTGTTCCTTTTTGTGAGCTCTGCGCCCAATTTTCCTTTGCATTTTTCCTCCTCCTGCCCTTGGGGTTTTTTGTCTCTCTGGAAACCCATTTTTTTTTTTAATCCTGATTGCCTCAAGTGGGAAACCTATGAAATTCTGATTTGGTTAGTATTGTTTTGTCAGAGTTGGGGGGGAGGTGAGGAGGAACTGGGGCAAGGGGAGAATAGTGGGGAGGGGAGTGGAAGGAAGTGAAGCAAGTGGAATGGGGGAGGGAGAGGTGGGGGGGGGGGGGGTAAAAAGAGGGAGGGGAGGATCAGGGAAGGATTGAGATTGGGTGGGGGGGGGGGAGTGTATGTGTGAGTTTTTAAATATTGTGGGTGTGTGGTGTGGGGTGTGTTGTTGTGTTGGGTGTTGGGGGTGGGGGGGGGGGTGTGGGGGTGGGGGGGGGGGGGTTGGGGGGGTGGGGGTGGGTTGGGGTGGGGGGGGGGGTGTTGGGTGGTGTGGGGGTGGTGTGGTTTGGGTGTGGTGTGTTTGGGGGTGTGTGGGTGTGTGTGGGGGGTGTGGTGGTGTGGGGGGGTGTGGGGGTTGGTGTGTGTGGGTGTGTGGGGGTGTGGTGTGTGGGTGTGTGTGGTGTGTGGGGTGTGTGGGGTGTGTGGGTGGTGTGTGGGGGGTTGTGGGGGGGTGGGGGGTGGGGGGTGGGGGGTTGGGGTGGGGGTGGGGGGTTGGGGGGGGGTGTGTGGGGGGGTGTTTGGGGTGGGGGTTGGGGGGGGGGCGTGCGCACACAGGCTACGCTACTTTTTTGAAGTTTAAAAAAAAAAAAAAATTCACAATCAATTCCTTTTTAATATGCCAATTTAATACTATAAATTTTTAAAATTTCGTACACTTGTTTTTGTGTGGTTTTTTTTCCAGCTGTGTTCTTTGAAAAAAGAGGGGGGGGTCTTTTTAAACACATTTGTTATTGTTGTTGTTTCACCGGTACCCCCCGGGCCCAGACTCCGCACACTACATTTTATTTTTTGAAGATTATAGTTTTTTTCTCACTCGGTTCCTTATAATTATACAATGTTTATTAAACAATAATTAGGGGTGCAACACGTGGTTTGTATGTGCTACCTTGTTTAACTAGCTTGCCCCCTCAAAAAACGGGGGGGGGGGGCACTGGGCTACACAACTCTACAAATGATAATTTACTAACCACTATCTATCCTGGTACTGAAATAGGGAGAGAGAAGGGAAATAGCATACAACCCAGGGCGAGACACTTGAGACTTTAACACAAACCCAAAAATTAACCACAAATAGCAATGATGCGTCGCACAAAATGGGGTTTCCCCGCGGTCGGCTGCTTCATCTCCTTTCAATTTGAAACTCCTTCAGGAATTTTATCGCATTCAAGTTTTATTTTCTTTTTCTTTTAAGACTTATTTTCCCCTTTTTTCTTTCAGTATTAGGCATAACAATCTTGATTTAGCACTTTCACAACACCAACAGCGGGGGATTGACTAATTTTTCTTACTTCAGTATTTTTCTTAATCACTCTTTTATGACCTTATCACTACACTGCGCTAAAATCAACCAACTAGTTTTTGTTTTTATTTTCAGATCACAAAAACCCTTAACCCAAATTAATGTTTGGATCTTTTTTGGGCAACACTGCGCCAGAGCCTAATCCTGACTGCACCCTCCCTCACTCAAATTTTATTCAAATTTTTAAATTGTAAATTCTTGATCCTATCCATTATTTTGCACTCTTAAAAAAATATTTTCACTCTTGTAGGTATGTTTTACTGATTCACTCAATACGATGACCGCTAATAAAATCTTAGGACAGCCACTAGAACCTAAATCCTGGGGGCACTATTCACGATACGCTTCCGTGTGTGGGTGTTTGGGGTGTGTTTTGTGTGTGTGTGGTGTGTGGGTGTGTGTGGTGGTGTCATACTCACCTATTTGTACTCACCTATTTTTACTCACCTTTTTGTGGTTTCAGGGCCGAGTCTAGCTCCTGGCCCCCCCTTCACCAGTTGCACTGGTCCCCCTCTCTCCACGCTCCGTGAGCTTTTTTCATACTTCTCTTAAAAATATGTATGGTTCCTGCCTCCACAATCACTTTCTAGGCATTGTTCCACTGCCTGACAACTCCCTGACTGAAAAAATTCTTCCCATTATCTCTCTGACTCATCTGTGTCCCTTCACTTCCAATTTTGACCTCTTGTTTCTGGGCCCCCCATGGAACATCCTGTCCCTTTGTCCACCTTGTCAATTTTCCCCGCAGTATTTTAAAATTTTTTATCATGTTCCTCCCCTGACCCCCCTGTTCTCTAGTGTCGTCAGGCCGATTTCCCTTTAAACCCTTTCTTCATAAGACATTCCCCTTTGCTCCCGGAACTAACCTTTCGCAAACCTTTGCACTTTCTCCAGTTCTTGACGGGTTTATCAAGGCGGGTTTCCCAAAAAGGTGCTGCAACTCCGTATGGGCCTGATTCACGGTTACAGTTCTTTGAACATTCCTTATTAACGTACGGGGGCGCTGTTTTCCCGGTTTGCCAGCGCCCATATTGCAGCAGTTACCTGGTTGATGTGTGCTTTCCGGAACATGCTCGGTGTTTTTAAATCAATCCAAATCTTTCTCCTTGGAGAGGTTTCAGTCTTTGTCCACCAGCCATACTCTGTCGCGGTCTTTTTTTCCCCTCCCCTATCCATGCTTTCATTTGGCGGGGTTAAAAACGAAACCATTTCGGACCAGGGTCCAGTCATCCAGGTCTCTTTTTAAATCCTGCCCGGCCCACTATTTAATTCCCTCATTAATTTCACACCGTCCCCGCGAACAGGGGGACTCTGAGTCTAAACCTTCCATTTTTCGTTTTACATATAAAACCCAAAAAAAGCACTGTCCTAGACCGACCCCTTGGGACCCCCCCTCTCAAGGTGCCCATTGACCGTTTTTGCCTCCCTGTAGGGATTCTCTGATCCTTTTCAGTGCCCTTCCGTTACACAGCCGATCCTCTACTTCTACCTAATCTCTTGTAGGAACTGTTCAAAGGCCTTCTTTCTTCCAAGAAAAATGCAAACAACCCCCCCTCCCTCGGCTTTTCTTCTTTATTTTATCATAAAACCCTGAAGGGTTTTTGACACAGGATTTTCCCCTTTCCCGTTATGTGTGTGGTTTTTTGTTTATACTCACCTATATGTGATTTCAGGGGGCGAGTCACAGCCCTTGTCCCCCCCCTCTTAATGGCCCCACTAGGTCCACTCCTCCCTCCCATAACTTTTTCATACCTCTTCTTAAAGCAAAAAATGGATCCTGCCTCCACTACATCACTCCCAATTTTCCCCTTCCTGACATCTCATAAATCATTAAGTTTTTTAAATTTCAGCGTGTTTCTCTTATGCGTGTCCCATTTCGAAACGTTCTAACCCAACCCCTCTATCAGTTTCCCCTCGGTATTTTTTTCGTCATCATTCATCGTTACCTCCTGCCTCCATTTAAATCAGGTTGAGTTCCCTAACCTCTCCTCGTAGACAATCCCCAGCTCCGCAAACTTTTTTCCCTTCTCCAATTTTAGACGTGTTTTACAGATTGGGGTTTTTATACTGGGGCTGCAACTCCAATATGGACCTGATTTACACGGGATACAATGTCGTTAATGACTTTGGTATGCCAGGGGCCAAATACTGTACGGTTTATTGGTTGATGTGCGCTCAGGAATGTGCTCGGAAAAGATACATACCCCCCAAAATTCTTTTTCTTATGTGGATTTTAGTTTTTTACTCCCAGCCTGTACTCCATCGCGTCTTCTTTTTCCTTCCACAAGCTTCTGACTTGCAATTGGGAGGGGGTAATTTTTCTCATCAAGGATAATGTTCCAAGTGCCACTGCGATCCCAAATGGGATGAAGGGTGAAAATTTGTGCCAACAGCTTACCACAGTCAAATTTTCTGGCCCTCAGGAGTGACATGAAAAAGGGGACGGTACCCCGAGTTTTAGCCGGGCTAAAATGACGTCATGACACACTGTCCCCAAAAGGACACTCTCAGTAAATCCTGGACATAATTGCATTTTTGACATCAGGGACATCTCTGGCATCCGATGTCTGATTACTCTGCACTAATGATGTACTAAACTGCAGCTAGTGAGACTACTGCAGCCTGATGTAAATACTGCAACTTACCGAGTACTACGCAGCTACGATGTACTATCTGCAACTACTTTATACAAACTGGGGCTACTTATGTACAGTAATCCGGAGCACTGATAACTTCCGGGGCTATGATGTTCTTTCGTGCAACCGGGGCTTATGATTACTAATTCTATCTGCCTGCGAGTACTAATGTACATATAAGCTACTGATTCTATCTGGAGCTACTGATGTCTTTTCCGGGGGACTATTATATCCCGACACTGATTACCCCTGTACATCCGAAGCTAATAATTCACTGATAATTTCCAATAGTCTCCACCCCCTCTCCAACCCCAAAAGGGGAAATTTTTGAATAATTAGACAAATTATTCCTCCTGATTCCACTGGGATAATTATCATAATTTTCACCCCATGATTCTGCCTATGTGAAGGCCATGTGATTTTTTATCGTTGGCAGTTATTGTGCGTTATTGTAATTTGGTTCTATTATGCTTACGTTATTATCGTTTTGGGTTTAAATGCCTAACAATTTTCTCTAATAAAACTGTTTTTTATGAAAAATTAATTTAATGGGTTATGGTGAGGTTAAAAAAATGGTGAATAATTGTGTTCATCACTGATGATTCTTGTTAAATTCTGATGATAGGTGTTTGTGTCGGCAGGTTAAGTTGCGTTTTGTGATATAGGGCTGGCGAAAACATCATTAATTTAAAGATTCATTGTATAGAATAAATGTCACTGCATAATGATGAATTCCTCTCAAAGAGTCACGGATCAACATTTGTTTGAAGATAAATGGTTTTTGAAACCACAATTACGACTTACACACTTTGGGAACACCTTGGAAAAGTTCAGGCCAAACCCGTGGCTTCCTCAGTCCAATACTGAATAAATGGGGGAAAATGAGGACTACCTCAGTCTCCCATCAAAAATTTAAATTCATCTCCGTATTGGGCGAAGAAGCCACGGGGTTTGGAACCTTTTTTCCCCAACAAAAATACCCAAATTTTTCGTTTTTATTCCCTCATATATTTCCGTCCAGTGATGGGTCTTCACAGCTAGCAGAATTACTTTATTATGTACAGATTTTCTCAATATGACAATACTGTCATATTTATGAAAGAATTGCATGGGGAAACGTTTCGCCTGCACAATAGGCTTTTTTCCCTTCTCGTAAAAGGTGAATACAAATGGAAGCATACAAAAAATTAATGCTAAACATGGGGGACCCTCAGTGAAAGGTGGTCAGATAAATCGTTCTACTGAGGCGTCCTCTGTTTTGAGTCACGAAAACACTGGTGAAACGTTCCTCTAAAAAATGTCCTAAACATCTATAACAACGAAAACTTAACCTGGGAGTGAGCGAAGCCGATCTGTCTTTTGGGAAAAAAACAATACATATTTCAGCGTAAAGTAGCTTGGCCATCCACGATGCTTACATACATAACCTGGGTCCAGTCCCTGACCCCTTATGTACCCTTTTTTAATCTTTTGACTACCCCCCACCCGGGTGGTATGGGGGGGCATAATAAAGATATTAAACATAAACTAACGTCCTTATCTAAACAGCGAGCGTTTGAAAGTGAATTTTCGACGTAACCCCGGGGGACACAGCCACACCTGTTTTAAATGTATCATCACACACTCTGCAATCTTGCGGGGGCTCAAGAAACCATCATAAAACGATTGCCAACATATCACGGGGACAAGTTAGAGTATGACACAGCCACGTTGGGGTGGGATTTACCTGAAAAACCTGATTTGTTGTCACAGTGGTGACCCATGCAAACCCCCAATGGTAAATAAAAATTTTTAATTAGATGAATCTTGAACACAAAATGGTATCAAACCGACAGGTTGGTAGGAAAAAAACAAGGGAACAGTTAGGCAACTTTATTTCCCAACGTTTCGCCTACACAGTGGCTTCTTCATCGAAACAGAAAGTAGGCAGGAACAGTAGAGATTGGAAAACGATTAATCATCCATCACCCTTGAATCGTAGAATTTGAGGTTGTCAGTCCCTCCCGGAGAAGTTCAGTTCCAAGTCAGGAACTATCGAAGATCAAGCGACAGTGCGAGACTTTAAAAACTGTCGGGAAAGAGGTGCAGAGTAGTATAGTATGAGAAAGCCACTGAAAGGTCAGGGCCCCCTCAATCCAAATTCTCACTGAAAAGGGTTTTCTAAGGCGTTTTTCTGTACCAAGAGGCCATGTGTTGCGTGTCTCAAGATGTCCCTTGGTAAGAAAACGCCCTTTAAAAACCCTTCAAGTGAGAACGTTGGATCTGAGAGGGACCTACCTCTCATGGCTACATTCCACTACACTACACTCTGCAACCTCTCCTTTCCCACAGTATTTTAATCTCCGCACTGTCGCGACTTTAGATAGTTCCTGACATGGGAATGAATTCTCCAGGCCGAGGACTGACAACCCAAATTCTACGACTTCAAGGGATGGGCTGATACATCGTCTTCACACTTTACTGTTCCGCCTACTTTCTGTATTCGACTGAAGAAGCCCACTGTTAGGCGAAACGTTCGTAATAAAGTTGCCTAACTGTTCCTATGTGTCTTTTCCTACAACCCGTCGGTTTGATCCATTTTGATGTTCATCTTGCAGACACTGCAACACATGGCCTCTTGGGACAGAAAACGCCTTTGACAACCCTTTCAGGGAGAACTGTTGATCTAAGGGACCTGACCTCTTCCCCCGGGTGGGGACATTTTCCCCTACTACTACACTCTGCACCTCCCTTTCCCACATATTTTAAGTCCCCCTGTCGCTTTTCTCAGAAAGTTTCCCACTATGGAACTGAACTTCTCCAGGCCGAGGGACTGCAACCCCAAATTTCTACGACCCTTTAAAGGGTGATGGCTGATTACATCGTCTTTTACATCTCTACTGTTCCTGCCTACTTTCTGATTTGACTGAAAACCCCACTTTGTAGGCGAAACGTTTCGGGAAAAAAGTTCCTAACGTTTCCTAGATAATCTTTCTAAAGCCAACTGGGTTAGTGGGTTAAAGCACTGGGCCCGTGGATTTTACGACCACATACCATGGGTTCAAAACTCATCGTTCCCTATTTCCCTCTTAGGGTTTATAGGGCACTGACGCTTACACCGACCTACCCTTACACTGTCATCAAGACATCCTTGTTTGGGTTTGAAAACATGAAGGAACTTTTACATAATTTTTAAGGAAAGAGAAAAGCAAGAAAGAACGCGTTCAGGGGGTTTTGAACTGAAACACAAGCAGCTCTTTCCCTGTCCGTTTTGCTGGCACAGTATTAAAGCTTATGCAGAATGGGCCGGCACACTGCCAAGGGGAAGTAAACGCGGGGGTGGTTTCTTGATGGTGGGCTCTCCAGTTCCACTACGTCTGGTGCTTGACGGAAAAACCCGGATCTTCGTTTTCAACATTTTAACGAACTCTGTTATAAAACCAAATGCTCCGTAAAACCTTTTGGGGCCTTATTTTATTAATGTTCTTGCGCTCCATCCACAGGATGAATATGGGGTGCACATAAACTAGCAGTTCGGGGGCAAATTTTAATCTTTTATACCACCTGACGGAAACATGTTTACCTTTAATTTTGGGGGCCTAAATGCGGCATTTTTCTTTTTTTCCATTTAAAAAAAAGCTGGCTGACGTAGTAGTAACTCAAAAAAGATTTTTAAATTTTTTGTCGGGCCATTCTTCTGCAACTTTCACTTTTTGTAAATATGAAGTTGAACACTTTGCTAACCTCACCCCAGATTTTTACCATGATGGCTGTAGCAAAGGGCACGTGTTATTGGCGGGGTAATTCCCTCCTTTTAAA
>NW_026464477.1:0-45737 GCF_026875155.1 Cherax quadricarinatus
AACCCCCAAAAGTATCCAGGATACCGGAGAGGGATCGGGAATCCCAGGCGTTTCCGATTCCACGGCAAACTACGCCACCGCTAAGAACCTCAACGGAATGGGATGGACCCCGGTATCCTTTCTCCTACCTAGGAACTAGCGCGCCTGTGGGA
Source organism: Cherax quadricarinatus (assembly GCF_026875155.1). NCBI lineage: Eukaryota > Metazoa > Arthropoda > Malacostraca > Decapoda > Parastacidae > Cherax > Cherax quadricarinatus. The sequence continues at coordinate 153 of NW_026464477.1, forward strand.
GAAATCCCAAAGGACAAAAAGAGGAAGGGCAAAAGGGAGGAGTGGGGAGGAGGAGGAGGAAAGGAAAAAGGGGGAGGATGGGGAGGATGGGATAGGGGAGGGGAGATTGGGGGGTAATTAGGTTCGGTCTGAGGAAGAAGACCGATAGGTCTAATTCCTCAGACCAAGAGCCTCTTCACCACGCCAAGGAGCCCCACTTGAAGAGGAGCTTTATTGACAGCTATTTACAGGTTAAGGATTCCTAACTTTATTGGCAAGCTAAGAGCTGTTACCTACATCAGCTCATTTGAAAGCATTTTTATTGTTATGAGACATACAAGTAGGGAACAGGATGAAGTTGGAGCCATCTGTGGGCCAGCATTTTCATTTGATCAACTGATGTTATCTCGTTGACATCATTATGCTGTACGAATGTGTTCTATACTCGAGTCATCCTGGGTATGTATGATCTCAGATGGAGTGATGTTCTGGAGAAGGGTACAGCCAGAGTGAAGTTGCTGCTTTCTGCCCGTCTTGTGGCATAAAAGCTTGTTTCACGCTGTCCTCGAAGTGGATCCAAGTGTGGTATTTTGACAATATTGGCCTTGTACATAACAGTAAGGTCACCCACATCCCTCCTATGTTGAAGGCTCTGTTGAAATGACAGATCTATCGAGGACGGGTCCAGGCGAGAGATGAGACGTCTTGCTCTGTTCTCTACTCTGTCAAGCAGTCGCAGATGAGAGGGGGGGCAGGCAAACCAAGAAAGTGGAGCATACTCAAGGTGTGAGCGTACTTGTGCCTCGTACACGATCTTGCAACCCCTACTGTCAAGCAGATGCGAGATACGGCGAAGTGCTGTAAGCTTCCTGGCTGCCTTGTTTGCAAGATTTACAACATGGTTCTTCATGGTTAGTTTGGAGTCAAATTTCACCCCAAGGATATCAACTTCTTCTCCAGGTGCCAACATCGTCCCATTCATCCTTACTACTGCACCAGCATTACCATCATGGTGCCTAGAGACGATCATCATTTGTGTTTTCTCAGGTGCAAATGTTACTTGCCATCTATTTCCCCATCTCTCTCTCTCTCTCTCTCTCTCCCCATCTCTCTCTCTCTCTCTCTCCCCATCTCTCTCTCTCTCTCTCTCTCTCTCCCCATCTCTCTCTTTTTTTTTTTTTTTTTTTTTTTTTTTTTTACACAGGGTTTGACAAGGTTAAGGATCCCTAGCTTTATTGACAGCTATTTACAGGTTAAGGATTCCTAACTTTATTGGCAAGCTAAGAGCTGTTACCTACATCAGCTCATTTGAAAGCATTTTTTTTGTTATGAGACATACAAGTAGGGAACAGGATGAAGTTGGAGCCATCTGTGGGCCAGCATTTTCATTTGATCAACTGACGTTATCTCGTTGACATCATTATGCTGTACGAATGTGTTCCATACTCGAGTCATCCTGGGTATGTATGATCTCAGATGGAGTGATGTTCTGGAGAAGGGTACAGCCAGAGTGAAGTTGCTGCTTTCTGCCCGTCTTGTGGCATAAAAGCTTGTTTCACGCTGTCCTCGAAGTGGATCCAAGTGTGGTATTTTGACAATATTGGCCTTGTACATAACAGTAAGGCCACCCACATCCCTCCTATGTTGAAGGCTCTGCTGAAATGACAGATCTATCCAGGATGGGTCCAGGCGAGAGATGAGACGTCTTGCTCTGTTCTCTACTCTGTCAAGCAGTCGCAGATGAGAGGGGGGGCAGGCAAACCAAGAAAGTGGAGCATACTCAAGGTGCGAGCGTACTTGTGCCTCGTACAGGATCTTGCAACCCCTACTGTCAAGCAGATGCGAGATACGGCAAAGTGCTGTAAGCTTCCTGGCTGCCTTGTTTGCAAGATTTACAACATGGTTCTTCATGGTTAGTTTGGAGTCAAATTTCACCCCAAGGATATCAACTTCTTCTCCAGGTGCCAACATCGTCCCATTCATCCTTACTACTGCTCCAGCATTACCATCATGGTGCCTAGAGACAATCATCATTTGCGTTTTCTCAGGTGCAAATGTTACTTGCCATCTATTTCCCCAAGCTGATATAGCTCTCAGCTGGTGATTGATGTAGCTTAGAGCACCTGGCATTTCTTCTCTTGGATAAGTGAATGTCAGTGTACAGTCGTCTGCATATGCATTTGATTCTGGGATGAGATGAAGAAGGTCGTTGAAGTAGACATTCCATAACAGTGGACCCAGCACACTTCCTTGTGGAACGCTTGCCCCAATAGGATCCTGCTTGATTCCGTTCCATTGAGGACTACACTTAGAGAATCTACCATGAAGTTAATCCAGAGGATACATATCGGTAAGCCTGCAATTCCCCCAGTGCTTGAAGTAATGCTAAGAGGCCCTGGAGCCACAACGCCTACGGAAAGCGCCAGCAATGACCAGGTGCTACGCACACAGCTGACATTTGGATTCATCCAGTGACTGGTGCCACTTAGTGGAGAAGGTTTAACAATAATCAGCAGCAGAGTAACCTTTCCTGAAGCCATATTGACGGATCACAAAGTATGAGTGGTATCAAAAAAATCTGGTCATTTGTCTTGAGATTATTGTCTCAAGGATCTTTACCAGTGATTGACAGGAGTGACACAGGTCTTAGTTGGCTGATTTCTGCTCTGCTCTTCTTTTTGTGAACGGGACTACATTTGCCTCTTTCCATGGAGAGGGCCATTTACACAGTACTAGGCGTGCTGAAAGATGGCAGTTAGAGAGGGTATGCCTGCTAGCTTGGTCTGCACATCTTCTCAACAATCTTGGGCTCAACTGTCGGGCCCAACAGCCTTTTCTTGTTCAAGTGAATTAAGAAGGAAATCAACCTCCTCCTGCCTTATTGTCACCACTGACAGTTTTGACACAGTTTCCTTGCAGCTAGCCAAGGAGGTCTCATTGCTGATCAGGAACTTGCTATTTTGGTGAGCATAATTGTTCAGCAAAGAGGTCCGCCTCCTCTTGACTACTATAGAGGTGGTCCCATCCTGTCGATTAAGGTGGAATAAGTTCAATCAGGCCAGAAACCTTGTCTGTCCTTGACCAGGGCCACCAGGTTTTGGAGCCTACCCTACTGATGCTAACTTTCTTTTAGTGTCCACCTCCCATATAGCATGCCCACTTTGAACATCACCCAAGCCCTACAGGCTTGCATGTGCAAGTTCCTGTTATAGTGGTAGGATGTCTCTTATACCTTCGCCATGCTTTGTTACTTTAGCAGTAGCAGCCTCTCCTACAACGAAAGCCAACCACGGCTGATCTGTAGCTTTGTCACATATATTGCCGAGTGAGGAATGTGTTCCCTTATCTTGATGCAGATTAGGATGTGTCCAGTGAAGGGCTTTCACTTGTTGTCAAATCCCCCGGAGAAGAGCATTCCAGTCGGTGATGGCGAGCTCAAGCAAAGGGCTGGCCATTACCCTCTTTACCATAGCAGGTTTTGTGCGTGTGGACTCCTCACCAACCTCGTTCGTTGGATCTAAGTGTGTAAAAAACAGCCTTGTGGTCAGACGATCCAACTGTAGCCGAGGGTTTGACAAGTGACTATGCCTTCAGCAGATCACTCACTACTGGACAAGGGAGGAGCCAGAGATAATGAGTATGGAAATCAACAAAGTTCTCATGTCAAACACTGCAAGAAGGGTCATCAAAGTCCCACTGAATAAGGGGTTCTGTTTGATGTTCACCAAACATTTATAATATTTGACAGTTTTTGTGTTGTAGCAGAAGGAGTCAATATATTCCATAGGAAGTTGATAGGGTCCTGCATGTTGCCACTGAGGTCTGCACATTGCACATGCTATACAGAGGTATAGTGGTTTATAACAGAGCTTGAAGAACATCATTTCAAGATGATAGTGGGTTTGGGCAACATCCTATGTGCTGGGCATGAACACATTTAGAGAAGCACACAGCAACACCACCTCCTTGCCCTTGCCTGTCTCTTCGCAACCATGAGGTGTAGCCAGCAATTCTTCAAAATTTTCTGGAGTCCTGTCATCCAAAAAATGTTCAACAAACAGCTATGCATGTAGGAAGGGACGTCGATGTTCACAAAAGCTATTGTTAGCTCTCCAACCATTAGTAATGAAACCTCTAATGTTGCCGACAGAATGCTTGATAGACTGGCTCCTCATGAAGGAAGTGGTTAGCATGAGGAGGTGAGGTGGGTAGGGAATTGTAAGGTGCCTGCCCTGAGAGAGGAGGTACGAGGCAGCCTGCAGGATGTAGGTCTGTGGTCCTTGTATAAGGCCCAATCCCACCTGCTGGGCTGGGATAGGAGTAGCTAAGTGGGTGACGTGTGAGAGTGTTTACCAATTCAGAGATCCTGCGGTTTTGTTCTGAGAACAGGGTCTCTAAACAGGTGCCCTGTCGGTCCAAGTTTCCCTTTTCTTCCGACCTGTCCTCCTTATTCCATTCATTGTAGCAGGAATTACAACCGGGTAACTCGCAGGCAGTTGTGGCAGAGTGACGTCCCCTTCCGTGACAGCGATAGCAACATCCTAGTCCCTGGGAGGGTGGACTAGGATTTGTTGGCACCTCCTTGGTTTCGCAAGATATTCCATAAGATTCGGCACTGGAACTGTGTTATGGAGGGTGAGAACAGCTTAAGATGTCTTCCTCCTCCACGTCCCTCCTCCCGGCCTCTACCGCCGCCCTCTAACCAAGTTCTGACAGATGTGTCCCGCTGTTCGTACTTCGCTCAGTAGGTGATCAGGTGCAGTGATAGTTCCCTGAATCACTAACTGCACCGTTCTCTGGTGGAGAAACCCTGCTCAGAAACTTGCTGTCGAAGCACTACTACCAGATTCTAGAATATACGGGCGATGGGTGTGCTGACAGGTTTAGGATCAGAGATGTTATGGTGCAACCTGTCAAGTAGACTGCAGTGGCTGAAGCAGAGATGTCAGGTGTAGGAGAATTAACAGATCCAAGGCTCCCACGTGCTGGAAGAGGATTTGTTCCTCTGTGTTGGTCAGAGAAATTGTGTTAGAATCCCAAAGGTAGTGTTTTTGACTCTCTCTCTCTCCTCTCTCTCTCTCCCCCATCTCTCTCTCTCTCTCCCCATCTCACTCTCGTCTCCTCTCTCTCTCCCCATCTCTCTCTCGCTCGTCTCTCCCCATCTCCTCTCTCTCTCTCTCTCCCCATCTCTCTCCCCCTTTCCTCCCCATCTCTCTCTCTCTCTCTCTCTCTCTCCCCATCTGCTCCAATCTCTCTCATTCTCTCTCTCTCTCACTCTCTCCCCATCTATCTCTCTCTCACCTCGTCTCTCTCCTCCTCTCTCCTCTCTCATTCTCTCTCTCTCCCCATCTCTTCCTCTCTCTCTCTCCTCACTCCCCATCTCTCTCTCTCTCTCTCTCTCCCAGCACTCTCTCTCTCTCTCTCACCCATCTCTCTCTCATCTCACATCTCTCTCTCTCTCTCTCTCTCTTTCTCCCCAACTCTCCTCCTCTCTCTCTCTCTCTCTCCTCTCTCTCTCTCCTCTCTCCCCTCCCCATCTCTCTTCTCCCATCTCATCTCTCTCTCTCTCTCTCCCAATCTCTCTCTCATCTCTACCCATCTTCTCTCTCTCTTCTCTCTCTCTCTCTCTCCCCCATCTCTCTCTCTCTCTCTCTCCCCATCTCTCTCTCTCTCGCACTCCCCATCTCTCCTCGTCCCCATCTCTCTCTCTCTCTCTCTCTCTCCCCCATCTCTCTCTCTCTCACTCTCTCCTGTCTCTTCTCTCTCTCTCTCTCTCTCTCCCCATCTCTCCTCTCTCTCTCTCCTCTCTCTACTCTCTCTCTCTCTCTCTCTCCTCTCCCATCTCTCTCTCTCTCTCTCTTCTCTCCCCCATATCTCTCTCTCTCTGTCTCTCTCTCTCTCTCCCCATCTCTCTCTCTCCTCTCTCTCCCCCATCTCTCTCATCTCTCTCATCTCCTCTCTCTCCTCTCTCCTCTCTCTCTCTCTCTCCTCTCTCTCTCTCTCCGTCCCCATACTCTCTCTTTCTCCTCTCTCTCTCTCACTCTCTCACCCCCATCTCTCTCTCCTCTCTCTCTCTCTCCCCATCTCTCTCTCTCTCCCCTCTCTCTCTCTCTCTCCTCTCATCTCTCTCTCCTCTCTCCTCCTCCTCTTCTTCTCTCTCTCTCTCTCTCCCAAATACTCTCTCTCTCTCTCTCTCTCTCGCCATCTCTCTCTCTCTCTCTCCCCATTCTCTCTCCTCCTCTCTCTCCCCCCTCTCTCTCTCTCTCCCCATCTCTTCTCTCTCTCTCTCTCTCTCTCTCGTCTTCTCTCTTCTCTCTCTCTCTCTCACTATTCTCTCTCTCTCTCTCTCCCCATCTCTCTCTCCTCGTCCCCATCTCCCCTCTCTCTCACTCTCCTCTCTCTCACTCCCCATCTCCTCTCTCTCTCCTCCCCATCTCTCCCTCTCTCTCTCTCTCCCATCTCCCCCACCCCCACCCTCTTCTCTCTCTCCCCATCTCTCTCTCTCCTCTTCATGTGGATCCCTCGCCCATCTCTCTCTTCTCTCTCTACTCTCTCTCGTCTCTCTCCCCATCTCTCTCTCTCTCTCATCTCTCTTCTCTCTCTCATCTCTCTCTCCTCTCTCTCCCCATCTCTCTCTCTCCTCTCTTCTCTCTCTCCCCCCATCTCTCTCTCTCCTCCCCATCTCTCTCTCATCCTCGGCCCATCTCTCTCTCTCTCGCTCTCCCCATCTCTCCTCCTCTCTCGCACTCTCCCATCTCTCATCTCTCTCTCTCTCTCTCACCCTCTCTCCTCTCCTCTCTCTCTCATCTCTCTCTCTCTCCTCTCTCGCTCTATCCTCTCTCTCTCCCCCAATTTTCCCCTCCTCCCTCCCCATCTCTCTCTCTCTCTCTCTCTCCCCCCATCCTCTCTCTCTCTCATCAATCTCTTCTCTCTTCGCTCTCCTCTCCCTCCCCATCTCTCTCTCTCGCTCTCTCCTCTTTCTCACTCCCTCGTCCCCATCTCTCTCTCTCACTCTCACTCTCTCTCTCTCCAGTCCCATCTCTCTCCACTCTCTCCCCATCTCTCTCTTCTCTCTCTCTCTCTCTCTCTCTCTACGTCTCCCCCCATCTCTCTCTCTCTCTCCCCATCTCATCTCTCTCTCTCTCTCCCCGTCTTCTCTCTCTCTCTCTCATCTCTCTCTCTCTCCCCCTCCCTCCCTCCCCCCATCTCTCTCTCTCTCCTCATCTCACACCATCTCTCTCTCTCTCTCCCCATCTCTCTCTCTCTCTCTCTTCTCTCCCCATCTCTCTCTCTCTCCCCATCCCACCCCTCCCTACAACTCCCCTTCCCTCCCTCCCTTCAACCCCCTTCCCTCCCTCCCTTCTTCAACTCCCCTTCCCCTCCCTCTCTTCAACTCCCCTTCCCTCCCTCCCTTCAACTCCCCTTCCCTCCCTCCCTTCAACTCCCCTTCACTACCTCCCTTCAACCCCCTTCCCCTCCCCCCTTCAACACCCCTGTCCCTCCCCCTCTCAACTCCCCTTCCCTATCCCTCCCTTCAACACCCCTTCCCGCCCCTCACCTTCAACTTCCCCTTCCCTCCCTCCCTACACTCCCCTTCCCCCTTCCCTGTCTCAACGACTGCCACAGCGTCATGTTTACCTTCCTCAGGGAAAACTTGTTATCCTGCGAAGAAAAGAGAGAGAGAGCAAAAAGTATAATTACGGAAGATGCCGCACTGTTGCACTGTGTGGGAAGTTGAGTGTTGAATGGAGGAGGAAGAGGAAAAGGAGGAGGCGACGGCAGAGGCGGCGGCAGAGGCAAAGGCAGAGGCAGGGGCACCATTGCCGGCTTTTTTCTTCATAAGTCACACACACACACACACACACACACACACACACACAACACACAACACGCAAACACACACGCAAACACACACGCAAACACACACAAACACACACAAACACACACACAGACCACAGTTGGGTGAGTGCACACACACACACACACACTTGCATACAACAGGCCAAGTGTCTAGTCGACGTGTGCCTGGGACGGAGTGGTGGCTGGCGCACACACACACACACGCGGCCCCTGCAACCTCAACTGGGCGAGTACAACTGGGTGAGTGCGTACACGCACACACACACACACACACACACACACACACACACACACACACACACACACACACACACACACACACACGCACACACACACAATAAGACAGAGTTAGGAAAAAGTTTGTTTTTCTGCTTACACCCATTATAAAGCCCACCATTTGAAACATTTACTTAAATACATACAGCAAGCGTGAGCATGGTACATATCTCACTTGCATAATTACACACACACACACACAACACAGCACACACACATCACACACACACACTACACACGACCTACACACACACACACACACTCACTACACACACAACACACACACCTACACACACACACACAACACACACCTACACACCTACACACACACACACACACCTAGCACCCAACACACACACACACACCTACACACACACCACACCTACGCAAGATAACAAGATCTCTGAAGCAGTCTCGTAAAAAAATCAGTTTCAGGAATGGTCTATATAAAAGAGAGCAAACTCACTCCAGATTTATTTTAAATAATGGGTCATAGTATGATTAAGTCCCTTGGTCCAGTAGAATGCCTCTGTCTCCAGACAATCAAACCTTTATAGTGATAATTAAACTGGAATGTCATGTAATTTTAACTACACAAACCACGGTAACGGGGTGAGGCTTGAACTTCCCGGGCCGTCGTTGAATGAGGAGGCACCTTCTATGAACATCTGAAGCTACTCCACTCAAAGTGTTTTTGGAAGATTATCCTAGTCATTCCAGGATGCTGGAAAGGGTTTATTAATAGGTCATTGGGCACCTGCACAATGTTCGTTGCACAGGAAATCCGGCACTGCTTACCCTACACGAATGTAATAATAATAAAATAAGAAGAAGAAGAAGAATCCAGTGTACAGTTGAAGGCTAATAGCTACGACACTAAAGTTTTTTAATCATAGAAGAACCGGGTAATTCAGACTAGAAACCGGTCTGACAGATTTAGTCCTGTATTTCAAATATAAAACATACTGGCCGTATCCTCTTCGCAACAAATAAACTATGAACAGCCCAGTTGACCAGTACAACTCGCAGTTGAGGTGGCTGTGGTGGGAAGCTGGATGCATTCCCACACAGCTGCCACGCATAGAAACAAATATCACTGATGTAAACACACAAGAGGAGCCTGGGTATTTGATTGGGGCTGCGAGAGTTGGTGTTGTGAATGGAGTGATTGTGTCGGTAATGAGCGAGCTCTGCCCTGACTGAATGCCAATGTAATTAAGAATATTGGCTTGGCGCGAGTCTACCAGAAATGTTTGTAGGTGCAGTTGTGGAGCCGTAAGTCTGGTGTGTGTTTTTAGGGCAGTGTGTCTGACAAGTGCTGACCTTTATTTTAGTTCTCCTTGAGTTAGTTTAGTTAGTTTATAGATGTTTATTAATCACACCATACCCATCTGTGGGCGTAGTCCAAAAGATTACAGAGTACATAATTGGTCTAGGGACTGACTCCAAGTTTTGATAGCTGACAAGTTACAGATGAAATGAAATCACAATTTAACAAAGGTAATGAACTCACAATTACAAAGGTAATGAACTCCCGGTAGGTCTGGTCCAATATGAACAAGTTACAAAGGTATTTACAGATACAGAGGACACAATGGGTCCAGGGACTGGCCCCAAATTTGGATGGCTGAACTAGGTACATGGTTAATGAACTTCCACAAGTTACTAAGGTAATGAACACACAAGTTACAAAGGTAAGAATACTGAAGAATGGTTACTTTACGTTTATACATGGCTAAAATCATAACAAATTATAGTGTAATAACCAATTCCACTTCCTCACCCGGCAAATGTGGAGTTATTGGTGCAATATGATTTTTGGTCACACACACAACACACACACACCCACACCCCACACACACACACCCCCCCCCCCCCCCAACCAAAAAACACACACACACAACAAAACACCACACACACACACACATAAAAAACCCCATACACACACGCACACACCATACCGGGGAAGAGCAAGGGTGAAGGGCGGGGCCAGGAGCTAAACTCGACCCGTGCAACCAAAATAGGTGAGAAAAAATAGGTGGTCACCCCCAAAACCCATCAACACACCCCACACACTCAGACACATACACACACACACACACACACACACCACAGCACCCAAAGACTGCAAACCTCCACTAAAGGGAGAAAGATCTTGGGGGTGAGTAAACCCCGGCAGTCTCCGGAAGCACACATCAATCAGATAACGTGCAGCATAGGGCGCCTTGGCAAACTGAAAAACCGCATTCTATCCCTTAAAAAGGAATATTAAAGACACGTACCCGTGTATTTCGGGCCCATACTGGAGTATGCAGCACCTTTTTGGGAAACCCCGCATTTGATAAACCGTCAAAAAAACTAGGAGAAAGTACAAAGGGTTTTGCGCAAGGTTAGTTCCAAGACTAAGGGAAATGTCCTATGAAGAAAGTTAAGGGAAATGGCCTGACGAAATGGGGACGGAGGGTCGGGGAGACATATAACGACATATAAAATACTGCGTGGAAAAGACAAGGTGGACAAAGACAGGGTGTTCCCGGGAGGGGGCACAGAAAAAGAGGCCACAATTGAAGTTTAAACACAAGAGTCAAAAATATAGGAAGTATTTCTTCATCAAAAGGTTTTAAGGGAGTGGAAAGCCTAAAAATGCGTATGGAGGCAGGAACCATACACAGTTTTAAGACGAGGTTTGATAAAGCTCATGGCGGGGAGAGGAGGGCCTATAAACCCGGGGAAGAGGGGGGCCAGGGGTAGGAAACGCCCCTCAACCACAAAAAGGGGGGGTACAAATAGGTGAGTCACCCGCAAATACAACAGGCCCGGTCTAATGCATGTGCCTAGGACAAAATGGTTTCTAAGTAACTAACACGCAACACACTCCAAATACAAACAGGTAGTGTCTAAACGACATGTCCTAGGGCAAAATGGTAACTAACAACAAAAGCACACCACAAAAAGTACACACACACAAAAACACACACACACAAAAACACACACACACAAAAGGACACACACACAAAAGCAACACACACAAAAGCATACCACAAAAGCACACACACACAAAAGCACCAACACAAAAGCAACACACCAAAAGCCACACACACAAAAGCCACACCACAAAAACACAACACCAAAAGCACACACACACAAAAGCACACCACACAAAAGCACACCAACAAAAAAACCCCAACACACACACAAAAGCATGCCCCCACACACAAAAGCCCCCACCCCCACACACACCCCAAAAAACACAACAAAAGGGCCACACCACAAAAACACACACACAACCCAAAAGCCACACACACAAAAGCACCCCCACCAAAACACACAAAAAAAAAAAAAGCACACACACACAAGCACACACACACAAGCCACACACAAAAAGCACCCACACAAAAGCAAAAAAAACCAAACCAAAAGCGACCACAAAAGCACACAACAAAAACCCCCCCCCCCAAAAGCACACACACACAAAAGCCAACACACAAAAGCACAACACAAAAGTGCAACACAACATGCACAACAAAAGCACACACACACAAAGCACACACAAAACCCCCAAAACACACAAACACGCACACACAAAAGCACACACACACAAAAGCACACACACACAAAAGCACACACAAAAAGACACACACACAAAACACAAAAAACACACAAAAGCAAAACCCACACAAAAAGCACACACACACACAAAACACACACACAAAAAACACACACAAAAGCCACACACCCAAAAACAAAGCACACACACAAAAGCCACACACACACACAAAACACACACACAAAAAGTGCACACCACAAAGCCACACACAAAAGGCCACACACAAAAAACGCGCACACACCAAAAACACCCAAAAAAAAAAGGCACCACACAAAAAGCGCCACACACAAAAGCACACAACCCCAAAAGCCACACACACAAAAAGGGACACACACAAAAAAAACCCCCACCAAAAGCGACAACCCAAAAGCACAACACACACAAAAGCAAAACACCACCAAAAGCACACACACAAAACAACAACACCCACAAAAGCACACCCCACCAAAAAACCCCACACACAAAAAAACACACACACAAAAAGGGGAACACACAAAACCACACCAAAAAACAACACACAAAAGCACCACCACAAAAGCACAAACCCAACAAAAACACCCAACACACAAAAGCACACACACACAAAAGCACACACACACAAAAGCACACACCACAAAGCCACACACACAAAGCACACCACACACACACAAAAGCCCCACACACACAAACAACAAAAACCCACACACACAAAAAAACACTGTCATAAAACCCGATGGGGATTTGAGGAAATGGAAAGGGAGGGCTTTATTGGAGAAAGAGACTACATTTTTGGTAAATTTAGTCCGGGGAAAAATAAAGTATCATTGGAGTGATGTATAAAACCCCCCACAGAACTGAGGAGGCCCAAAAAGAGGATACGAAGAAAACAACAGGGTGATGGGGGACACATGGCTGAGATGGCAAGAAGAGCTCACTCGAGAGAGCAAAGTTTCTGGTAATGGGCGATTTCAACCCAGGGAGTGACTGGGAAAACTGGACCAAATGGGGGGGCCGAAACAAAGAAACCAAGATGATGGATGTGGTACTTGAAAACCCCCATGCACAACATGTCAGGGACACAACCGAGGAGAGGGAGGGTGACCCGCAAGATGGATCTTGTGTTCACCCTGAGCGTTCAAAATTAGGGCATCATTCGAGGGCCCTTTTAGCTAGCGATCACGTGGTTTTGAGTTTTGATTAATGTAGTTAAAGTGGAGAAGGTAAAAGGAAGAAGGGACAGGCCAAACAAAAAAAGGGGGGGCACACAGGTATGAGAAACTTCCTGCAGGAGGTTCAGTGTGACAGAGAATGGTAGGAAAATCAGTAAACGAGATGATGGAATATGTGCAACAAAGTGCAAGGAGCAGAGGAAAGTTTTTTTCCCCAAAGGGAAACAGAAATAATGGAAGACCAAAACGGTCCTTGGTTTACCCGAAGGTGTAGGGAGGCAAACTAAGTGCAACAGAGAATGGAAAAGGTACAGGGAGGCATAGGACCAGGAAAACAAGGAGATTAGTAGAAGACCCAAAGAAATGAGTTTGCACAGATAAGGAGGGAGGCCCAGCGACAGTATGAAAACGACATAGCATCAAAAGTCAAATCTGACCCGAAACTGCTGTATACCCACATTGGGGAGGAAGACAACAGTCAAGGACCAGGTGAAAAGGGGCTGAGGAAATAAGGTGGAGAACTCTCAAGAAACGATCAAGAGGTATGTGAGGAGCTCAAAAACGAGATTTAAGGAAGTATTTACAGTAGAGACAGGAAGGAATCTGGGGGGACAGACCAGATGGGGACACCAGCAAGGAATACACCAACAGTGTTTGGACAATCATACAGATGGGGTGAAACTGCTAAGGGATATCGATACCTCAAAGGCAATGGGACCGGACAACATCTCCCCGTGGGTCCTTGGAGAGGGAAACAGATATGTTGTGCGTGCCACTTACCACAATCTTCAACATGTCCCCGGAAATGGGCAAATACCTGAGGTATGGAAGACGGCAAATGTAGTTCCCCTTTTTAAAAAAGGAGACAGAAAAGAGGCACTAAACTATAGGCCTGTGTCATTGACGTGTATAGTATGCAAATTATGGAGAAGATTATCAGGAGGAGAGTGGTGGAGCACCTGGAACGGAACAAGAGTATAATGCCCAAACCCGCACGGATTCACAGAAAGGCAAATCCTGTGTCACAAACCTTCTGGGTTTTATGATAAAATAACAGAAGTAAGACACGAGAGAGAGGGGTGGGTTGATTGCATCTTCTTGGACTGCAAGAAGGCCTTTGACACAGTTCCTCACAAGAGATTAGTGCAGAAGCTAGAGCATCAGGTGCATATAAAAAGGAAGGGCACTGCAATGGATAGAGAATACCTGACAGGGAGGCAACAACGAGTCATGGTACGTAATGATGTATCACAGTGGGCACCTGTGACGAGCGGGGTCCCACAGGGGTCGGTCCTAGGACCAGTGCTATTTTTGGTATATGTGAACGACATGATGGAAGGGTTAGACTTTGAAGTGTCCCTGTTTGCAGATGTGAAGTTAATGAGGAGAATTAAATCTGGTGAGGACCAGGCAGGACTTCAAAGAGACCTGGACAGACTGGACACCTGGTCCAGCAAATGGCTTCTCGAATTTAATCTTGCCAAATGCAGTCATGAAGATAGGGGAAGAGCACAGAAGACCACAGACAGAGTATAGGCTAGGTGGCCAAAGACTGCAAACCTCACTCAAGGGGAAAGATCTTGGGGTGAGTATAACACCGAGCATGTCTCCGGAAGCACACATCAATCAGATAACTGCTGCAGCATATGGGCGCCTGGCAAACCTGAGAACAGCATTCCGATACCTTAGTAAGGAATCGTTCAAGACACTGTACACCGTGTATGTCAGGCCCATACTGGAGTATGCAGCACCTGTTTGGAACCCGCACTTGATAAAGCACGTCAAGAAACTAGAGAAAGTGCAAAGGTTTGCGACAAGGTTAGTTCCAGAGCTAAGGGGAATGTCCTATGAAGAAAGATTAAGGGAAATTGGCCTGACCACACTGGAGGACAGGAGGGTCAGGGGAGACATGATAACGACATATAAAATACTGCGTGGAATAGACAAGGTGGACAAAGACAGGATGTTCCAGGGAGGGGACACAGAAACAAGAGGCCACAATTGGAAGTTGAAGACACAAATGAGTCAGAGATATTAGGAAGTATTTCTTCAGTCAGAGTTGTAAGGCAATGGAATAGCCTAGAAAATGACGTAGTGGAGGCAGGAACCATACACAGTTTTAAGATGAGGTTTGATAAAGCTCATGGAGCGGGGAGAGAGAGGGCCCAGTAGCAACCGGTGAAGAGGCGGGGCCAGGAGCTAAGACTCGACCCCTGCAACCACAAATAGGTGAGTACAAATAGGCGAGTACAAGCACAAGCACACACGCGCACGCACACAAGCGCGCACACACAAGCGTGCACACACACAAGCACACACACAAGCACACACACACAAGCATGCACACACAAGCACGCACACACAAGCACGCACACACAAGCACGCACACACAAGCACGCACACACACACAAGCACACACACAAGCACACACACAAGCACACACACACAAGTGCACACACACAAGCACACACACACAAGCACACACACACAAGCACACACACACAAGCACACACACACACGCACACACACAAGCGCACACACACAAGCGCACACACACCGAGTGGGTCCGTGGGTGCAGACGTGGGCACACAAGGCTTGGAGAATCCTAGTGTTTATAAGGGTGCAGTAACTGCTAACAGTAATCAGTGGTACTGACATCGTCAGTGAACAATAATATGAGTGATAACTAAAGTTATTAGTTAGAAAAAGTCGTGAGAAAGCCTGAAATTATCCATTATCCAAAATTACCCAAACGTTTTGGTCTACTAGGCAGCAGTAGGCCTGCTGAAGCAGTGACGTCACGACAAGTTGTGTGCCATTATACATATAAAGTGAAGTGTATATAATATGAAGTGTATACTATCATAAGTGAAAAGTGAAATCGCGTGAGGAACGAGGGATGTATGAGCCATGTGGTTATTTAAACATACAGATAAAGGGGTCTCCCCCAAAATTTGGGTTTTTGGTTGTACGACGACTACGGCATAAGGGATCTGGGGAACTTTTGGCCCGATTTTCCCGCGCAAGTTTTCACCTATATTGTGGTTTGAAATTTCCCCGGTTGGCTTGGCCTCTGCATCAAAAATTTTGATATGGTCCCCTCACTCCTGCAAGCTAAATTCAGTAGTTATTAGTAGTAAGAAAACTTAGGAAGTGGAAGTCCTCCCCTTTAACCCTGAAAAAAAGGAATTGGATTAACAGCCAATTTAAAAAGTACTTAAACCAGAAAGGACAATAAACGAAAAAGGGGTAGCTTTCTAGGAAAGCAGAACAAAAGGTATAACGGATCTCCCCCCCCCCCCTTAAAAACCCTCCCCCCCCTCACACACACACAAAGGGCAAACACTTATTTAAGCTTTAGCCCCTAGTAGCAATTATCGCTTTTTTTTTTAAAACCAGAATTACTGGTATTTTATTTAAAAGTATCTCCCCGCCTTTCCTACCCCCCCCACAAAACACACACAAAAATGCGCAAATACGCTAAAAAACAGACCGGGCACTGACATGTATAGCATGCAAAATTATTTTGGGAAAAAATTGTTTAGGGGAGAATGGTGGAACATCTAGAAAGAAATGATTTCATTTACCGCAAACCAACATGGTTTCAGAGACGGGGAAACCTGTGTCACAAACCCACTGGAGTTCTATGGACATGGTGACAGCAGTTTAAAACAAGAGGGGTTTGGGTTTGGGGGCTGCATTTTTTGGACTGCAAGGAAAAGGGGTTTGAAAAGTACCAAAACAAGAGAATTTGTGCAAAAACGGAGGACCAAGCGGGATAACCCGGGAAGGCATGCAATGGATCAGGGGAAAAACTTGTCAGGAAGCCGCAGCGAGTAATGGTTCATGGCCCAGGTGTCAGGTGGGCACCTGTGACCCGCGGGGGGCCCACAAAGGGTCAGTCCCGGACCAAATGCTGTTTTTTGGTATTTGTGAATGGGGCATGAGGAAGGAAAAAAATCCGAGGTGTCCCCGTTTGCAGATGACGTGAAGTTGATAAGAAGAGTTCATTCGATCGAAGACCAGGCAGAAATACAAAGGGATCTGGACAGGCTGCAGACCTGGTCCAGCAACTGGCTAGAACAGATTAACTTGATGGCACTCGATGTATGCACAAGGCTTATTCCTCTAAGAAAAAGGAGGAGTAGATGTAAAATA
Organism: Cherax quadricarinatus; assembly: GCF_026875155.1. Classification (NCBI taxonomy): domain Eukaryota; kingdom Metazoa; phylum Arthropoda; class Malacostraca; order Decapoda; family Parastacidae; genus Cherax; species Cherax quadricarinatus. The sequence goes on from NW_026464477.1 coordinate 17,181, forward strand.
GAAAGAGACAGGCGCTCTCTTTACAGGCGACGGAAAAGAATAACAGAGCGGCTAAAAGAGGTCAATATATCTGAAATGCGTAGGGAGACACTGGTCAGAGAAATAGCAAGCATCGAACTTAAGCTAAAGGAATCTTATAGGAGTCAGGAATCGCGGGAAGAACTAAAAGCCATAAACGAAATCGAAAGAAACCCAAAGTATTTCTTCTCCTATGCCAAATCAAAGTCGAGAACAACGTCCAGTATTGGGCCCCTACTTAAACAAGATGGGTCCTACACAGACGACAGCAAGGAAATGAGTGAGCTACTCAAGTCCCAATATGACTCAGTTTTTAGCAAGCTGCTAACCAGACAGAGTCGAAGATCAAAATGAATTTTTTATGAGAGCCACAAAATTTGATTAACACAAGCCTATCCAATGTTATCCTGACGCCAAATGACTTCGAACAGGCGATAAATGACATGCCCATGCACTCTGCCCCAGGGCCAGACTCATGGAACTCCGTGTTCATCAAGAACTGCAAGAAGCCCCTATCACGAACCTTTTCCATCCTATGGAGAGGGAGCATGGAGACGGGGGTCATCCCACAGTTACTAAAAACAACAGACAAACCCACTCCACAAAGGGGCAGTAAAGCAACAGCAAAGAACTACAGACCAATAGCACTAACATCCCATATCATAAAAATCTTTGAAAGGGTCCTAAGAAGCAAGATCATCACCCATCTAGATACCCATCAGTTACACAACCCAGGGCAACATGGGTATAGAACAGGTCGCTCCTGTCTGTCTCAACTATTGGATCACTACGACAAGGTCCTAAATGCACTAGAAGACAAAAGAATGCAGATGTAATATATACAGATTTTGCAAAAGCCTTCGACAAGTGTGACCATGGCGTAATAGCGCACAAAATGCTTGCTAAAGGAATAACATGAAAAGTCAGTTGATGGATCTATAATTTCCTCACTAACAGAACACAGTAGTCGTCAACAGAGTAAAGTCCGAGGCAGCTACGGTGAAAAGCTCTGTTCCACAAGGCACAGTACTCGCTCCCATCTTGTTCCTCATCCTCATATCCGACAGACAAGGATGTCAGCCACAGCACCGTGTCTTCCTTTGCAGATGACACCCGAATCTGCATGACACTATCTTCCATTGCAGACACTGCAAGGCTCCAGGCGGACCTCAACCAAATCTTTCAGTGGGCTGCAGAGAACAATATGAAGTTCAACGATGAGAAATTTCAATTACTCAGATATGGTAAACTCGAGGAAATTATATCTTCATCAGAGTACAAAAACAAATTCTGGCCACAAATAGAGCGAAACACCAACGTCAAAGACCTGGGAGTGATCATGTCGGAGGATCTCACCTTCAAGGACCATAACATTGTATCAATCGCATCTGCTAGAAAAATGACAGGATGGATAATGAGAACCTTCAAAACTAGGAAGGCCAAGCCCATGATGACACTCTTCAGGTCACTTGTTCTATCTAGGCTGGAATATTGCTGCACACTAACAGCACCTTTCAAGGCAGGTGAAATTGCTGACCTAGAAAATGTACAGAGAAACCTTCACGACGCGCATAACGGAGATAAAACACCTCAATTACTGGGAGCGCTTGAGGTTCCTAAACCTGTATTCCCTGGAATGCAGGCGGGAGAGATACATGATTATATACACCTGGAAAATCCTAGAGGGCTAGTACCGAACTTGCACATAAAAATCACTCACTACGAAAGCAAAGACATGGCAGACGATGCAACATCCCCCCAATGAAAAGCAGGGGTGTCACTAGCACGTTAAGAGACCATACAATAAGTGTCAGGGCCCGGACTGTTCAACTGCCTCCCAGCATACAACAACAACAACAGGGGTGTCACTAGCACGTTAAGAGACCATACAATAAGTGTTAGGGGCCTGAGACTGTTCAACTGCCTCCCAGCATACATAAGGGGGATTACCAACAGACCCCTGGCAGTCTTCAAGCTGGCACTGGACAAGCACCAAAAGTCGGTTCCTGACCAGCCGGTCTGTGGCTCGTATGTTGGTTTGCGTGCAGCCAGCAGCAACAGCCTGGTTGATCAGGCTCTGATCCACCAGGCGGCCTGGTCACAGACCGGGCCGCGGGGGCGTTGACCCCCGGAACTCACTCCAGGTAAACTCCAGGTAACCAACGATGAAAAACTAACAAACATTTATCCTGAACGCGTCTGCCTGTACCGAGCGCCTCAGCTCAGTTGAGTCAGTTCTCTGAACCATTCATCTACTGTGTGCCATTGTTTACAAGCCAGGGCGGACGGTTGCACACATACATTCGATAAATTTTTTATTATTCCATTGTTTTTAGTGCTTGTAACTGCTAAATAAGCCACCGTGGGCCCAAAGAAAGCTAGTGCCAACCCTGTGGTAAAAAGGGTGAGAAACACTATCGTACCATGGTTAGCTGCAGCTAATGCACCACCGTCAGCTGTACTACTCGAAGATGTGAAGAAACTATTGTTGGTGTGGCTTAACAAGAAACCAATTACCAAGAAACAATTAACCCCAGAGGATTAGCCACCCAGGATAACCCAAGAAAGTCGGTGCATCATCGAGGACTAACTTATTTCCATTGGGGTCCTTAATCTTGTCCCCAGGATGCGACCCACACCAGTCGACTAACAACCAGGTGAACAGGAAAAAATGCCTGGAAAATAGTGCTCATATTGGTGAATTTAAGGCCAGCAAAGGTTTGAGATTTAAGAATCGTAGTGGCATACAGTGTGATAAGGCATGGCAAAGCTGAAAAATTCATCCCCCAACAAGTGTTCAATTGTGACGAAACAGGCCTGTTCTGGAAGAAATTGCCCAACAGAACCTACATTACTCAGGAGGAAAAGGCACTCCCAGGACAAGCCAATGAAAGACAGGCTAACTCTGTTTTGTTGTAATGCTAGTGGGGATTGTAATGCTAGTGGGGATTGTAATGCTAGTGGGGATTGTAATGCTAGTGGGGATTGTAATGCTAGTGGGGATTGTAATGCTAGTGGGGATTGTAATGCTAGTGGGGATTGTAATGCTAGTGGGGATTGTAAATGCTAGTGGGGATTGTAATGCGTAGTGGGGATTGTAATGCTAGTGGGGATTGTAATGCTAGTGGGGATTGTAATGCTAGTGGGGATTGTAATGCTAGTGGGGATTGTAATGCTAGTGGGGATTGTAATGCTAGTGGGGATTGTAATGTAGTGGGATTGTCATGCTAGTGGGGATTGTAATGCTAGTGGGGATTGTAATGCTAGTGGGGATTGTAATGCAGTGGGGATTGTAATGCTAGTGGGGATTGTAATGCTAGTGGGGATTGTAATGCTAGTGGGGATTGTAATGCTAGTGGGGATTGTAATGCTAGTGGGGATTGTAATGCTAGTGGGGATTGTAATGCAAGTGGGGATTGTAATGCTAGTGGGGATTGTAATGCAATGGGGATTGTAATGCTAGTGGGGACTGTAAAGAATCCTTTACTCTTGCATCACTGAAAATCGCAGTGTTGAAGAAAAAGTGTCATCACTCATCAATACTCTTCAATAAGTGTCATCACTCATCAATACTCTTCAATAAGTGTCATCACTCATCAATACTCTTCAATAAGTGTCATCACTCATCAATACTCTTCAATAAGTGTCATCACTCATCAATACTCTTCAATAAGTGTCATCACTTCAAATTTTAATAAGGTACATCAATATCTAATAAGTGTCATCACTCATCAATACTCTTCAATAAGTGTCATCACTCATCAAATACTCTTCAATAAGTGTCATCACTCATCAATACTCTTCAATAAGTGTCATCATCATCAAATCTTAATAGTTCTCCTCATCAATAATCCAGTAATTGTGTCATCACTCATCAATACTCTTCAATAAGTGGCATCACTCATTCATCTCTTCAATAAGTGTCATCACTCATCAATACTCTTTAATAAGTGGTTTATCCTCATAACTCTTCAAAAGTGTCATCACTCATCAATACTCTTCAATATGTCATTGTATTTAATGAGAATACGTGCATTTTATCGTCAAAATTCCACAAGTGAATTTTTTTTGTTTTTTCCTACTTTTAGGTCTTAAAAGTATTAATTGGAAATTCCATATTTCTCTCGGAAAATTAATTCACTAAAGCAAACTCTCTCGGAACAATTAATATTTTAAGTTGTGAGCGTCCAATTACCTTTAATAATGTATACTCCAGTACAATTTAATATGAACTCTCAATAGCTAAAATTGAAATAAAAAAAGAAAGCAGTAGCATGATGCATCTGATTTCAGGATCTAAATTTACCTGGCAAGAATCCATTTTTCAAGTGGCCAATCACCTACGAAATGCCTTAATTTTATTTTGTTAGTTTTCCCTACAGTACTGTATTAACCATAAACGAAAATACACCCAACTTTGTCATGCTCAAAAGAATGTATTCATAGCCTCTGGAAGTTTAAGAATTTTGTTGCCAGGCCACTCAACTTGAATATTCAAAGTCATAAAGTTTTTAATTTCAGTTTTGTGAATAAAGGGGTAGTAGCAGTAACACTATTTAATAAATATACATTATAATAGTAGTATTTTTGAAATACCAAATTAAAAAGTAATAAGTATTCAAGTAAACAAAGTCTTAAGGAATATTTAACCAATGCAAGAAATCCCTGCAAACTAAAAAATAAAAAGTATAAACAAGGGAACTAATGTGAATTAGTGAAGTTTCCTTCAGGAGCCCGTAATAATCCATTACAAACAATACATGGACACAGAGGGTATATAAAGGCTAAGAGTGCAACATTTGTAGTATAGTAATTTACCATGTGTAGTAATAGTAGTAATAGTAGTAAGTAGTAATAGTAATAGTAGTAATAGTAATAGTAGTAATAGTAATAGTAGTAATAGTAATAGTAATAGTAGTAATAGTAATAGTAGTAATAGTAATAGTAGTAATAGTAATAGTAGTAATAGTAATAGTTAGATAATAGTATATAGTAATAGTAATAGTAATAGTAGTAATAGTAATAGTAGTAATAGTAATAGTAGTAATAGTAGTAATAGTAATAATAGTAATAGTAATAATAGTAATAGTAGTAATAGTAGTAATAGTAATAATAGTAATAGTAATAGTAGTAATAGTAGTAATAGTAATAATAGTAATAGTAGTAATAATAGTAATAGTAGTAATAATAGTTATAATAGTAATAGTAATAGTAGTAATAGTAATAGTAGTAATAATAGTAATAGTAGTAATAGTAATATTAGTAATAGTAGTAATAGTAATAGTAGTAATAATAATAGTAATATTAGTAATAGTATAATTAGTAAATAGTAATAGTAGTAAAGTAATAGTAGTAAATAATAGTAAGTAATAGTAATAGAAAATAGTAATAGTGTAATAGTAATAGTGTAATAGATAATAGTAGTAATAGTAACAGTAGTAATATTAACAGTAGTAATAGTAGTAATAGTAGTAATAGTAATATAGTAATAGTAATATTAGTAATAGTAGTAATAGTAATAGTAGTAATAGTAATAGTAGTAATAGTAATATTGTAATAGTAGTAATAGTAATAGTAGTAATAGTAATAGTAATATAGTAATAGTAATATAGTAATAGTAATATAGTAAAGTAGTAATAGTAATAGTAGTAATAGTAATAGTAGATAGTTAGTAATAGTAAGTAATAGTAATAGTAGTAATAGTAATAGAGTAATAGTAAAGTAGTAATAGTAATAGTAAGTATAGTATACATATAATAGTAGTAATATAAATAGTAATAGTAATAGTAGTAATAGTAACAAATAGTAATAGTTAGTAATATGTATAGTAGTAAAGTAATAATAATAGTAGTAATAGTAAATAGTAATATAGACATAGTAATAGTAGTAATAGTAGTAATAGTAATAGTAGTAATAGTAAGTAGTAATATAGTTTAATAGTAATAATAGTAATAGTAGTAATAGTAATAGTAGTAATAGTAGTAATAGTAATAGTAGTAATAGTAATAGTAGTAATAGTAATAGTAACAGTAGTAATAGTAATAGTAGTAATAGTAATAAAAGTAGTAATAGTAATAGCAGTAATAGTAATAGTAGTAATAGTAATAGCAGTAATAGTAGTAATAGTAATAGTAATAGTAATAGTAGTAATAGTAGTAATAGTAATAGTAGTAATAGTAATAGTAGTAATAGTAATAGTAGTAATAGTAATAGTAGTAATAGTAACAGTAGTTAATAGTAATAGTAGTAAATGTATGTAGTAATAGTAATAGTAGTAATTAGTAATAGTAGTAGTAATAGTAGTAGTAGTAATAGTAGTAAAGTTAGTAGTAGTAGTAGTAATAATAGTAGTAATAGTAGTAGTAATAGTAGTAGTAATAGTAGTAGTAGTAATAGTAGTAGTAGTAATAGTAATAGTAGTAGTAGTAATAGTAGTAGTAGTAATAGTAGTAGTAATAGTAGTAGTAGTAATAGTAGTAATAATAGTAGTAGTAATAATAGTAGTAGTAATAATAGTAGTAGTAATAATAGTAGTAGTAATAGTAGTAGTAGTAATAGTAGTAGTAATAATAGTAGTAGTAATAATAGTAGTAGTAATAGTAGTAGTAGTAATAGTAGTAGTAGTAATAGTAGTAGTAATAGTAGTAGCAGTAATAGTAGTAGCAGTAATAGTAGTAGTAGTAATAGTAGTAGTAGTAATAGTAGTAATAGTAGTAGTTAGTAGTAGTGACAAAAGTAATACAATATGGTAGAGCAATTAACTCGTACATGAGTAAAAGGATATAAAAGCTATTACTTGGGTAACAAAAATAGTTTGGACAAATACAGAGTGGTAAGAGGCAGCTTGTTTCAGTGTTCACTCTAATGTGCTTTGTGTAGTATAACAGGAGAGACTATGTGATGGCAGGGTTTACTGTTTTCAGGAGGATTCTTGCTAAGAATTCTAAGGATTCTTGCTAAGAATTCTAAGGATTCTTGCTAAGAATTCTTGCTAAGAATTCTAAGGATTCTTGCAAGAATCCTCCTGAAAACAGTAAACCCTGCCATCACATAGTCTCTCCTGTTATACTACACAAAGCACAGAGAGTGAACACTGAAACAAGCTGCCTCTTACCACTATTTGTCCAAACTATTTTCATGTTACCCAAGTAATAGCTTTTATATCCTTTTACTCATGTACGAGTTAATTGCTCTACCATATTGTATTACTTAGGGTTGTTGAGGTGGTTCGGACATGTAGAGAGAATGGAGCGAAACAGAATGACTTCAAGAGTGTATCAGTCTGTAGTGGAAGGAAGGCGGGGTAGGGGTCGGCCTAGGAAAGGTTGGAGGGAAGGGGTAAAGGAGGTTTTGTGTGCGAGGGGCTTGGACTTCCAGCAGGCATGCGTGAGCGTGTTTGATAGGAGTGAATGGAGACAAATGGTTTTTAATACTTGACGTGCTGTTGGAGTGTGAGCAAAGTAACATTTATGAAGGTATTCAGGGAAACCGGCAGGCCGGACTTGAGTCCTGGAGATGGGAAGTACAGTGCCTGCACTCTGAAGGAGGGGTGTTAATGTTGCAGTTTAAAAACTGTAGTGTAAAGCACCCTTCTGGCAAGACAGTGATGGAGTGAATGATGGTGAAAGTTTTTCTTTTTCGGGCCACCCTGCCTTGGTGGGAATCGGCCAGTGTGATAATAAAAAAAATAAAAAAAATACTACTACTACCACTACCACTAGTGAACATCGAAATGGTACCTCACTAGTGTTGCACCTCTCTGAGCCTTTATATACCCTCTGTGTCCATGTATTGTTTGTAATGGCTTGATAAAGCTCCTGGAGAGCGAAACGTTGCCACAATAAAATGTCACATTAGTTGCACTTGTGTCCTTTTACTTTACATATTGTCGGTAATTCTACCAACTTTATTACAAACTAGGAAAATGCTTAAAGAAGCAATTGAAAATGAGAATTACTCCAAACGTGTACAAAGATTGTCAACAAAGGCTAACCCTGCAAGCCTATTAGTGGCTTGCAGAACTTAACTCTGCAAACACTGTATACCTAGCACCTACACTTCACAACCTATATATACGTTTTTTCAACATCTGAAAATATGTAAAAAAAACGTAGATCTTTTTTGTTTTACATTTGAAAACGTAAAAAACTTTCATCTACTTTTTTTGTTGTTATATTTGAAAATATGTAAAAAAAAAAGTAGATCTACTTTTGTAGCTACGAATTAGAACGATCTGTTTGGAGCGTTTAAGGGTTAATGTGCAGTGCCAGTGTGGCACCCACATCTTGTTCAAAACACTAATGCAATGAACACAGATTTGACAAGAGCTTTGCACAGCTAGGCTACCTTTAAAATATACTAGATTATGTGCTCTCATAACCCATCTAGCCAAAACCCTCTTTCACTAACTTCCATGTGTTCATATTGTAGAGAAATTACAGAATGCAAGACCTGGTTCATCTTGCTGGAGGCATGAAGAGGGCAAGGCAGAGGGTCAGTAATCAAAGAGGCAAGCAGTGAATTGCTGAAGGAAACAAACACTGAGGGAGGCAGGGAAGGAACATTACCTAGTACAAGCCCATGGGTTCCCTTCTTTTCTCCCAAAGAACATGCAACTCTTCCATCAGGCAAGACCTTCCCTATTTGGGTTACATGCTACCCACCCCTCCTCTCCTACCAACCACTTACATGTATATTAAAAAATCTACAGTTCTTTACTAATAAAAATCAAGATCTATACATGCGAAATGAACATTCAAGAAGTATGAGTGCATCAGAAAAAATGTAAAATTTATATTAAGAAAAATATCGTTTACTCCTTACAGTGGGTTCAGTATATGCCCCATCAGCCAAGAATGAATTATGCCATTAAGAAAAAATTTCATAATCTGGAAAAAAAAATTCACTAACAGTACATACATAACCAAATTTAAAAAAAATTATACAAAAGTGATAACTTGCCTTGCACGAGTAAATAGGGTTTTTATGCATCCTGGTGGGCAACTCGCCACTCCAAGTGCAGGTAGCATCACACACAGCTGGCAATCATACATTGCATTAAATTTAATCCAAATAAATGATTAGATTCAAACAAGGAGAATGGGGTGCAGCTTACTAAACACACCAAAGTCACACAGCACCTGAGAGTACCTTCCCAGGTTTGACAAAGGTGAGTATAGATTCAATTCCAAAAATCAATGTTCAGTCACTAGTATAAAGGCACTCTTTCCTTTTCCATTCCCTTTTAAAGGAGCAAACAAGTTACCATATAAACGAGGGAAAGTTGTTAGATTTACAAAATGCTGTCCTATAAATATTTTGACCTTGACAAATTAAATACCACAAAAAAAGATGGAGCCAGGAACTGTGACTTTACCACTGCAACCACACAGGCAAGTACACAACCACACAGGCAAGTACACAACCACACAGGCAAGTACACAACCACACAGGCAAGTACACAACCACACAGGCAAGTACACAACCACACAGGCAAGTACACAACCACACAGGCAAGTACACAAAACCACACAGGCAAGTACACAACCACACAGGCAAGTACACAACCACACAGGCAAGTACACAACCACACAGGCAAGTACACAACCACACAGGCAAGTACACAACCACACAGGCAAGTACACAACCACACAGGCAAGTACACAACCACACTTCAGAAATATAAACCAAGCTCAACAAAATTTATATAGACTACTGAACAATTACAACCCATATTGCTTGCCATTAATAAAAAGTTAATCCCACAGTTATACAGTTCACCAGTATCATTAAGGTAAGCTTTCCTCCAGATAATGTCTGCTGCTATCCATAGAGTTAAAGTTACTTTTATCTATTTAACCCTTTCAGGGTCCAAGGCCAAAATCTGAAGTCATGCACCAGTGTCCAAGAAATTTTGAAAAAAAAAAAATTATTTTTTCTTACAGAATTAAAGAGCATATTTTTGTGAAGGTAATAAAACAAAAAAAATTAGAATCTGATCAGTACTTACCGAGATACAGTGCCAAGAAGTTTGTAGAAAATGATGTGGTGGCGGCAACATCGACGAATTCCACATACGCGTATTATATTATTTTGTTGTTTTAGTTGTTTTTTCTTTTCTTTTCCAATTTTTTTCTATTCCTACTAACATTTGGGGCCTGAGAGACCAATACTGTATATAATTGATAATATATACTCACTGTATTGAACACAATAACCGCACTAAAGTTATTTATCATATTATTGTTTACCACTGTTGTTTATTACAATAAACATGCACAAATCTTGTATAATACTAATGTTCTATCATATATTTACATATTTACAATCACTGGGACATGTTTGAGATACCTGCTGAAGCTTGTGGGAAAACTCTTGAAACAAGGCCACCATGACCACAGAGGCCACCTTACTTTGCGTCGTTTTGTTTGTGCACAGACACATGCATCTCTTCTGAGCAAAATTTCTTTTGAGGTGAAGGATGCTGTATTATGAAATGATCACCTTTCTCCTCAAACGCTTGGGTATATTGTGATGATGGCGAGGAATGTTGTATTGCAGGTGTGTTACTGGTACTTCGATTTATGAGTTGTCTGCCAACATGACAAACAAAATTCCCATACGGGTGGTCTGTTACCAGTCTTTATTTGGTACATATTATATGCATTCAGCATTGAAATGTCAATGAGATGGAAGAAAAGTTTCATGTACCACTTGTTACTCTTACGATCACAGTCATCAAAAACCAATCGGCATGTCAACGCTTGTCAACATAGCGCATGTTTTTGTGTATAAATCATCTGGTCACTGGTTTTCGAATACGTTCATTAGTCACCGATCCAACTTTCGCCTAATGTCTTGCATTTCATTACGGTGAATGGTTGTCAACATTGTGACATCTCGTTGTCATGCACAGTATTAATCGCCATGATGTCATTGGCAGTAAACACCTGCACGTCATCACCACGAACAACTGCGTTGAGCCTGGGCATATGTTTACGATAGAAACGCACTGTGCCACACACTTCTGTCTGGTTCACTCGCATGAAATCACTGAGTAATGGGCTTTGTGTACCAGTAATCGGTATATATGTATGGGCCCTTACAAGATATGGTGCCATCATGTTTCTCACTACGTCACCTGATATACACAATAAACATCTTGGTATCTTTCATGTTTTACTACCCGTGTATACTAACAATATCCAAACTCCAGCGCCACTGGTCTCATCACAGAGTACAAACAAATTTTATACCAAAGCGGGTTCCTCTTGCTCGGTTTATACTGCTTGAATGACACTCTACCTTTGAACAAAATCAAAGACTCTGTCAATTACGATTCTAGAATGGATAAAAAGTAAATCCTGAACTTTTGTTTGAGATACATGCAAACATTTCTATCTTGTATAACCTGTCACTTCTGTCAAGGGCCTGGTTTTGTCAGAGAAGTGCAAATAGTAAAACAGTAAGATAAACCTGTTACATGGTATTATTTCACTGAAGGATGGGGTACAAATTAGCGATCTGTGGACCAGTATGCTTTTATATTATGCTTTTGACGTGAGGCCTAAGGCATTTTGTTGCTAAAAAGGCAAATACATTATGCAACCAGTCGTCTCTTTCACCTGTGTAGTCTTGCTTGGTGTTAAGTCGTATTTGCCATGGTGTACTTGACAAATATTATTAATTTCATGATAATAAATTTCCATCAATGGTGGTCAAAGAATAATTCAAAGAATTCCAGTTCATGGCCGTGGTTCCAAGGGGACTGTGAGGTAGAATTCCACTTTGAGAGTCATCTGAGTGGTGAGGGCTGGGAACAAATTTTGGGATTTTGCTGCAATCCCAGATACGGTTTGATGGTGGATACTGGGACATCATAGGCTGGTTGGACGGGTGGTTGTGGCGGGCTGTGGGTGACGCTCCGCTTTGTCTTGAAATGACGAGTCGGGCTGCGTGGGTTCCCGCGTGGAACAGCGAGTCACGATGGCGGTGCCATACACCACCAGCCCATAACACCATCACTGATGTATGTGGCCCCATCCATGCCAGTGTAAGCCACATCATACTCACTATTACTACCTAAACGGGTGTAGGGGCCACGGGATGTACTCCGGGATGTACTCCGGGATGTATTCGTCCCCTGGCACAGCATAGGGTACATACCCGAGTGCATGCGGCGCGAACATACCGGACACTTCATGGTTGAATATGTTTACTCACTATCACTACTCGAATGGATCGTCGAGCGCTTAAAATCACAATCCACTTCAGTATCATCGTCATTATGAAGTCAGAGCCAGGCCACGGGAAAATATTAGTTTTCTCTTACGTTTAGGAACACCCCGGACCGTGAGTCACGAGTGCCACACCAGGAGGTAGATGGTCGAGGATCGTCGGGGGTTTTTGCACTATCATCGATATCTGGTCATATTTCTCGGTCACTAACTTATCAATCGTAGAATTCGTCTTCATTTTCCATTCCATCAGTGTCAGAACTTTCTGGGACAGGAAGAGGAGGAGTCCCAATTTTCCGGGGAGTGAGAGCTGACTTGCGACGAGGCATGGTGAACAAGGGTGACTGAGCCGGCGTTCCCACAATGCCATGCAGCGGCCTTGATTTTTTGTTTACGGCGCAACCACGGCGCAGACCCATTCTCTCATATGTTGGCCTATGAGGAACTTTCGCGCTAAATTTGACGGCGCTGGAATTTTGGCGTATAGATCTATGGTTTGGGGACATCAGCCGGACAGCCGTAGATCTACGGGACGGACCCTGAAATGGGTTAAAACTGCAGTGATTATTATGATTTATTTATTTTAGTTTATTTAGTAATTTGAGAATAATACAGAGGTACAAAAATACAGTAAGGGGATCTGATGCCAAAGCACTTATATGGCATAGCATTTACGGGCTGGCTTAAAATTAACTTTTATTAACTATGCAATGATGAATCAGTGATATGACATTATGTACAACAGATAATATAAAGCAAACAAGTGAGTATTACAAAGGCCAGGTCATATGGTTGCTTTCTTTGTTGTACATTCAGTCGAATGGAGTTATTATGTTAGGTAGGTATTTAAAAATCATTAAAGTTAGATTGGGTTTTAGGTTTACATTTATGTGATATAATTGTGAGAAACATTTAAGATATACAATTTATAAGGTTTTGTTATTCTGTATTTATTGGTTTTGGGTGAGTAAGGGATCTTTGAGAAGAGACTTGAATTATAAAAACAGGTAGTGTTTCTGTTATATTTACAGGTAATGAATTCCAGATTTTAGGGCCTTTTTATGTGCATGGAGTTTTTGATAGTGTGAGATATGGACCAACAAGGAACATCAGAGAGTGATCTGTGCCTTGTGTTATAGTCATGTGTTCTGTTGAGGTTGGCAAGATGTTGGGAGGGGAGGTGTTAATATCAGAGTTAAGTGTTTATGTATGTAATAGGTGCAATATTAAGTTGGGTGTTTTGTATGGTGAGTTGGTTGTGTGTTTTGAATATTGGTGAGTGTGCTGCTGATAGTGGAATTTGTTATCATTCTACTGCAGCCTTTTGTTGGGTAATTAGTGGTCTGAGATGGTTAGTTGTTTTGAGCCCCTTGCACAAATTCCATAGGTGAGATAGGGGGTATTAAGAGTGTGATATAGGGCCAGGAGGGCTGACTGTGGAACATAGTACGCGTATCTGCGATAGTATGCCTTCAGTTCTTGGAACTTTTCTTAGGAAATTTGTTGATATATGTCGTATGAAATTTGAGTTATTTTCAAGGTGGTTTTAAGAATTCTTCCCCCTCTGTGCTTTGTGATAGGTGATCCGTTTATTCATTATGTTAAGAGGGACATTCTGTAGCTCTGTTTTACCAAAAACTGAATGAAGTAGGTTTTGTCAATGTTTTGTGTAAGTTTGTTAGTCCTCATCCAGGTAGTTTTTTTCTGTATTCGGTATTTACAGTATTGGCTTAGCGTGACTGGGCTCGGGTGAGATGACGATGTAGTGTCATCTGCAATAGTGTGGGTTTGGGTAATGCGAAGCATTTTGGTTGGTCTTTATGTATAGAGAAAGAGGCAAGGACCACTTCCCATGTGGGACACCAACTGTAATGGTTGTGCGGAAGAGCTTGCCCCGTTTGCGTACACATATTGGCTTCTGTTGCTGAGTGTATGATTGAGGTGGTTGAGGGTAGTGCCCTCTTGTACCATAATTTGACAATGTTATGTGGAGCAATCATGGTCACTGTATCAAAAAGCTTTACGTAAGTCAATGAAGATCCCCAGTGGGACTTCTTTTTTCTCTATGGCAGTGATATATGTTTTAGCATGTGTTATAATAGCGTCATTAGTATTTTTATTAGGCCTGAATCCAAATTGGCAGGGTTGAGTATGTTTTTGGAGTTGAGGTAGAGTAATTCGTTTATGAATTAATTTTTCGAAGTTTTTTGAGATAAGGGTGGAAATGGATATTGGCCTATAGTTATTAAACTCTGTTTGGTCTCCTCTTTATGGATTGGGGTAATCCTTGCTATTTTGTGGAACTGTAGGGGAAGGTGGAGGGTTCAATGGATTTGTTAAGAGTGTTGCAATGATTACCTGGAGTTTAACTGGAGAGAGTTCCGGGGTCAACGCCCCCGCAGCCCGGTCTGTGACACCAGCTCCTGGTGGATAAGGAGCCTGATCAACCAGGCTGTTGCTTGCTGGCTGCACACAAACAACGTACAAGCACAGCCCGTGATCAGGAACTGGGACTTACGTGTTGTCCAGTGCCAGCTTGAAGACTGCCAGGGGTTCTGTTGGTAATCCCCCTAATTGTGTGCTGGGTGGCAGTTGAACAGTCTCGGGCCCCTGACACTTATTGTATGGTCTCTTAACGTGCTAGTGACACCTGCTTTTCATTGGGGGGATGGTGAATCGTCTGCCAAGTCTTTTGCTTTCGTAGTGAGTGATTTTCGTGTGAAGTTCGGTATAGTCCCTCTAGGATTTTCCAGGTTGGTATTCAATCTTGTATCTTCCTCCTGCGTTACAGGGAATACAATGTTTAGGAACCGCAAAAGCGTCCTGTAATTGAGGTGTTTTATCTCCGTTATGCGCGCCGTGAAAGTTCTCTGTACATTCTCTAGGTCGGCATTTCACCTGCCTTGAAAGGTGCTGTTAGTGTGCAGCAATAATCAAGCCTAGATAGATACAAGTGAATGAAGGAGTGTCATCATGGGATTGGCCTCCTAGTTTTGAAGGTTCTCATTATCCATCTGTCATTTTTCTAGCAGGATGCGATTGATAAATGTTTTGGTCTTGAAGGTGAGATCCTCCGACATGATCTCTCCCAGGTCTTTGACGTTGGTGTTTCGCTCTATTTTGTGGCCAGAAATTTGTTTTGTACTCTGATGGTATATTTAATTTACTCTTGTTTTAAATATCTGAGTTATGAATTTCTAATCGGTTGAACTTCTATTGTTTTTTGCCGCCCACTGTAAAGATTTTGGTTGATGTCCACTGGAGCCGTTGCAGTGTCTGCCAATGGAAGGGACACTGTCATGCAGATTCGGGTGTCATCTGCAAAGGAAGAACGGAGCTGTGGCTAACATCCTTGTCTAAGTCAGATATGAGGGGATGAGGAAAACAAGATGGGAGCGAGTACTGTGCCTTGTGGAACAGGCTTTTCACGTAGCTGCTCGGGACTTTACACTGTTGACGACTACTGTGTCTGTTAGTGAGGAATTTATGATCATCGACCGATCTTTTCTGTTAGTCCTTTAGCAGCTTTTTGTGCGCTTATTACGCCATGGTCACACTTGTCGAGGCTTTTGCAAAGTCTGTATTATTACATCTGCATCTTTTTGTCATTAGTGCATTTAGGACCTTGTCGTAGTGATCCAATAGTTGAGACAGACAGAGCGATTGGTGATAGCACTTGGGACACTTTTTTGTATTATAAAGGTTGGTAAGGTATTTTTAATCTCCTGACTTGTTTTTTAGTGCGTTGATAAATAAGGGGGGAATTCGTATGGTTAGTCGGAGCTAGGAACAAAAAAAAAAAACAAAAAAAATGTGTTCGGGGAGTTGCCAGTGAGGTAGTCATTTGGTGGGGTATCTGAGCTTGGTATTTTATATATGAAGAGTTTCACATAAAAACTTTCCATACCTCTGATATGGTCATAAGATTCAAATTACTTAAGCTCAATTTAACCTATATTCCAGTACAGAAATAAGAGGTTTACCTTGTCAAGAAAATATACAAAGGAATAAGTACTGCTGTAATTCTAAAACAGTCAATTGGATTATTTGATTTATGAAGCCCAAACTTTCATTCAAAGTATTTCAGAATAAAAATTAACGACTTTATTTACTTCTATACTTAATTTTTCTACAAAGGAATTTGAGGCATACTAAATACTAATTACTGTGAACCCACAATTAGTGTATCTCCATAATTCCTTCCAAGCAGTGGATGCAAGTACATAGCTAAGACTTAACCAAAATTCATGCTTACCAGCAGCATTTTGTGCAATATTTGCAGTTTTTCAATTGAGTATGGGATGAGTGGGATTTGTCAGAAGGCTAACTAGTGGGCCAGCAGAATGGAGTCTCCACTCAAAATGTTCAATCCATCAATCAATTAAGGAAAGAGTTGAGTAGTTATCCATGCATTTTGCAGCTGAGCTAAGCTATTTCAAATCTACACCTGTCTAATAAGGAAAATTGTTGAAGGTACTATTTTTATAAAAAGTACCAACAAACTCTTTGCATGTGCAGATTAAAGCTAACTCAGAAAGGATTCAGGGAAAATCAGTTAGCCAGAAAGTCAAATGTGTAAAGGGCAGTGCCTGCACTCTGAGGGTAAATGAAGGTGATATACACTTCTGACAAGACCAATGGACTGCTTCATGAGTCTTGTTTGGGTCACCCTGCATCACAGGAAACCCACTGCGCAGAAAAAGTACGCATGTATATCTACGTTTCCATTCAGGGAGTTACATTGCTAAGTTACTCCGTTTCTTTCACAATAGTTAATTCTGTACATTGTAAAAACACCTTTCACATTTTCAACCTCTGATTGCTTTTCTGCCTTGAAAGACACTACTAACTTAAACCACAATTGATTGGAAAGGCCTATCATGATCCACCATCAATTTGATGGCTTAAGCTTTGAGTTAAACATTTTAATACTTCCAAACACATACAATGTCACTATCCTTGAGGCATAACTGGTGCAATGGGACCAAATGGAGCTATTTGCCAGTGTTGCTATTTATAGCACCCATGTTTCCCAAACGCTGCTGTTGCAAGGCAAAAGTGCATTGGGTAATGGTTGCTGATTTATATTCAGAGGGTTACTTGTAATGCCAGCACACGTGTCAAGCCATCAACAGTACGGAGTTTCCTGACTTGATGTGCGGCTGTTGACGCCGCGCCGCGCCGCAAGGATCATGAACTCTGGAGATATTTTTAAATAGGTTAACTTTTCATTTTTAAAATCATTTTTTTAGCCTTTACCCCACTGTTTAAATTTGAGTGGAAACACTGGTGCAGAAAATCCTTTTAAAATATCTATTTATTCTGTAAATTCAATCAAGTCCAGCCATGGTGGAAAAAATAAGTGGGACCTGACTAACGGCAGCATTTAAGTAACGGCCACATTCGTTAACGGCGCTTTTTGGCATAAAAAAAATGTCTACCAACAGCAATAAATCTTCCAACACGTTCGTCTGGAAAATATACATGTGCGGGAGTGCTGCTGAGCGGACCCGCCACTACCAAGACTCGGTGTGCCATTTTTTACAAGCTGTTGCGGTCAGTTTCCACATGTGCCTCTCACCATATTTTGAATTATTCCACTGTTTTTAGAGCTTGTAATGCCTAAATAAGCACCATGGGCCCCATGAAAGCTTTAGTGCCAAGCCTGTTGTTAAAAAGGGTGAGAATTCGTTGGAAATGAAGATCATTGAAAAATACAAGTGGTGTCGTATGCAGAGTTGGTAAGGCATTCAAATCACATTCAACCATCAGTACTATTGCGCGAAACTGACAGGCAATCAAGGAACCTGTGTGAAAGGTCAAGCATTTTCAAAACGTGAGACCACATATATTGAAGAGGTAGACGCATTATTGGTATGGATAAACGAAAAATTTTCAGGTGATTATTTCTCGTCTAATTTGTGTAAGGCAAGGAAGGTGCATGATCTCATTAGGAAAATGCCTCAAAAAATAGTGCTAATGCTGATGAATTTAAGACAGCAAAGCTGGTTTGAAGAGATTTTAGATTTGTAGTGGCATACACTGTGTGGTAAGGATGGAGAGGGCAGCAGTTCAGACAAAATGCGCTGAAAATACGTTGAAGACTCAAGGATACAGAGCCTGTAAACTTAAAACCTGAAACAAGTGTTTAATTGTGACAAAACAGGCCTGTTTTGGAAGAAAATGTCAACTGAACCTACATTACTCTGGAGGAAAGGCACTCCCAGGACATAAAGCCTATGAAAGACAGGCTGACATTGTTGGGTAGTATTTAGTGGTGATTGCAAGAAGCCTTTATTGGTGTATCACTGATACTACCAGTGTTTTCAAGAAAAATAATATCAAGGGTATTTTGTGTGTGCTGTGGAGTCAAACAGTAAGGCATGGGTCACTAGGGAATTTTTACTTGTGACTGGTATTTATGGTGTGTTTGGGCCATGTGAAAAATTACCTCAGGAAAAGAAATTGCCACTCAAGTGCCTACTGGTAAATGGACAATTGCTCCTGCTCATCCTCTCGACTTGCATGAGAATAAACGCAGGAAAGTTTGGTTTCGTTAAGGTGAAGTTTTTTGTCTCCTAATTACAACTCCTCTCCTCCAGCCATGGACAGGAGGTCATTTCAAACTTCAAAAAAACTCTACCAAGTGTTTCAAAAGTGCTTTGATGTGACTCAGACAATTCAAATTGACCGTATAGAGTTTTGGAATGATCATTCAATTTCCTCAGGTTGTGTAAACCTTATAGGTAAAGCTGGAGGGAGAGACTAAGAGGACCTTGAACTTGCTTGGAGAAAATGGACAGAATGTGTAGAACAGAGGGATTTTGAAGGGTTTGGGGTTAACCCTCAGGAGCAATGCCAGTAGTGGGAAGTTATTGTGGTCATGGGGAAGTCCTTGAAGGGGGGGATTTTGGTGTTTTGTGACGAGGATGTTGAAGGGAGTGGTGCAAACGACGCGGAAGGGAAACTAAACCACTGCAGGACCTGCAAGAGCTTAAGGTGCAACAGCAACATATCACATCTCAGGGAATGTTCTTCACGGCAGGATGAAGAGGACTGAGGAAGATGACTTCTCAAGGATTAGGGAAGTGCTCAATATTTACAAAGGTGCAAGTATTTATCGATGAATTTTTTCCTGAATGTTGCAAGCTGCTTTGGCAACTTGTGCAATGACACGTGGTCCCCTTTTAGGGAAATCTAAGGGCACGTGAGAACACGAGCTTTCTGGACAGAGATTTTGTGCGGGCAGGGGGGTCCAGTGACTCAAGTGGTCCTGTTGGCATTAGGAAACCAAGAAGGGAGGTATCCCCACCAAAAGGACTCTGGGCCTGAAGTCTTTAGGAAGGGGATTCTCCTTCCAAGCAATAGACAATCCTGAATCTCCCCTGCTGCTGGCACATCACTCAACAACAACTCTACAATAAAGGTAAATGGCATTTAATTATTGTTTATTTTTCATGTCCCATTCATTTTGGTGTAAGGAAATTATTTCATGTAAAAAAAATTTCAGACTTTGGGGTGTCAGGAACTGATTACTTCTATTTCCATTATTTCTTATGGGGAAAATCAATTCCACCAACGGCAAATTCAACTAACAGCAAGCTCTCTGCAACAGATTAATGCTGTTTACCTGGAGTTTACCTGGAGAGACTTCTGGGGATCAACGCCCCCACGGCCCGGTCTGTGACCAGGCCTCCTGGTGGATCAGCCTGATTAACCAGGCTATTACTGCTGGCTGCACGCAGTCCAACGTACGAGCCACAGCCCGGCTGGTCAGGTACCGACTTTAAGGTGCTTGTCCAGTGCCAGCCTGAAGACAGCCTGGGAATCTACTGGTCAGCCCCTTATGTTGCAGGGAGGCAGTTGAACAGTCTCGGGCCATTGACCACTTATTGTATTGTCTCCACTTTGCTTGTGAACCTGCTTTTAATGGGGGATGTTGGCATCATCTGCCGTGTCTTTTGCTTCGTTGCGAGTAATGTTCGGTGTGCACAGTTCGGTACTAGTCCTCTAGGATTTTTCAAGGTGTATATAATCTTGAATCTCTCCCGCTGCGTATTCCAGGGTACAGGTTCAGGAACTCAATCGCTCAAAGTAATTGAGGTATTTTATCTGTTATGCGTGCCATGAAGTTTCTCTGTACATTTTCTAGGTCAGCAATTTCACCTGCTTGAAAGGTTGCTCTTAGTGTGCACCCCTATTCCAGCATCAGATGGCACAAGCAACCTGGAAAGAGTGTTCATGGATGGTTTGGCATTATGTTTTGAAGGTTCTCATTATCCATATGTATTTTTATTGCAGATGCAATTGACAATTATGGTCCTTGAAGGCGAGATCCTCCAACATGATCACTCCCAGGTCTTTGACGTTGGTGTTTTGCTCTATTTTGTGGAAGGAATTTGTTTTGTAGTCTGATGAAGTTTTAATTTCCTCATGTTTACCATATCGGAGTAATTGAAATTTCTCATTGTTGAGCTTCATATTGTGTTCTGCAGCCCACTGAAAGATTTGGTTGATGTCAGCCTGGAGCCTTGCAGTGTCTGCAACGTAAGACACTGTCATGCAGATTCGGGTGTCATCTGCAAAGGAAGACAAGGTGCTGTGGCTAACATCCTTGTCTATGTCAGATACGAGGATGAGAAACAAGATGGGAGCGAGTACTGTGCCTTGTGGAACAGAGCTTTTCACCGTAGCCGCCTCAGACTTTACTCTTAACTACTACTATGTTCTGTTTGAGGAAATTACAGATCCATCTACCAACTTTTAGTGTTATTCCTTTAGCACGCATTTTGTGCGCTATTACGCCATGGTCACATTTGTCGAAGGCTTTTGCAAAGTCTGTATATATTACATCTACATTCTTTTTGTCTTTTAGTGCATCTAGGACCTTGTCATAGTGATCCAGTAGCTGAGACAGGAGCGACCTGCTCTAAACCCACGTTGCCCTGGGTTGTGCAATTGATGGGTATCTAGATGGGTGGCGATCTTGCTTCTTAGGACCCTTTCAAAGATTTTTATATGGGATGTTAATGCTATCGGTCTTTGTTTTTTCCTGTAGTTCTTTGCTATTGCATTACTGCCCCCTTTGTGGAGTGGGGCTATGTCTGTTGTTTTTAGTAACTGTGGGACGACCCCCATGTCCATTGCGCCCTCTCAATAGGATGGTAAAAGCTGTGTATGGGAATTCTTTGCAGTCCCTTAATGATACACTGAGTACATGTCGGCCTGGGCAGAGAGCATGGGCATGTCATTTATCGCTGTTCGAAAGTCATTTGGCTCAGGATAATATCAGAATAGGCTTGTGTCTAACCAAATCTGTGGATCTCAAAAATCATTTTGATCTTCGACTCGAAGTCTGGTTAGCGGCGTGCTAAAAACCCGTGTAATATTGTGATTGGAGTTGTCATTTCATTTTTCATTGTTGTCATCTGTTGTAGGAACATCAGGGGCCAATACTGTATGTTGTTCTCAACTTTGATTTGCCATAAGAAAAGAAATACTTCGGGTTTCTTTCGATTTCATTCATGGCTTCTAGTTCTTCCCGCGATTCCTGACTTCTATAAGATTCCTTTAGCTTAAGTTTGATGTTTGCTATTTCTCTGACCAGTGACTCTTAGCATTTCAGATACATTGGCCTCTTTTAGCCGCTGTTATTCTTTTCCGTCACCTGTAAAGGGAGCGCCTGTCTTTCTATTTTACATCTACTCCTCCTTTTTCTTAAAGGAATAAGCCTTAAGCATACATCGAGTGCCACTGAGTTAATCTGTTCTAGGCATAAGTTGGGGTCTGTGTTGCTTAGTATATCTTCCCAGCTTATATCGTTTAGGACTTAGTTTACTTTGTCCCACTTCATGTTTTTGTTATTGAAGTTGAATTTGGTGAAAGCTCCCTCGTGACTAATCTCATTTTGTCGGTCTGGGGCTTCACACATATGTGTGAACCTTGATTATGTTGTGATCCGAGTATATTTTTGATTTAGTGACATTTCGTATCCAGATCATCATTGTTAGTGAAGATGAGGTCTAGTGTATTCTCCAGTCTAGTAGGCTCTTATTTGCTGGTTTAAGTTGAATTTTGTGCAGAGATTTAACCCTTTCAGGGTCCATAGGCCCTCTCAGACTTGTTCTCAGGGTCTCCCAAATTTAAAAAAAATTTTCTTATGAAAAGATATAGAATCTTTTCCTGATCATAATGACACCGAAAGTATGAAATTTGATGGAAAACTTAAGGAATTATACTCTCGCGAAGTTAGCGGTCTCGACGATGTTTACACATCGGCGATTTTGCGCACTATGAGCCCTATTTTCGGGCAATTCCAGTTTATTAGCCGACAAAAATCTTAACTACTTCACTAGAACTCCACGTTTTCTATCAAATGAGTGAAAGAAATCACCCAATCACTGATTTCAACTATCCAATACAGCGGCCAGAATTTAGCAATTCTGCCAATTTCACAAATTTCAAAAGATGCCAATTTCCAATAGGGTCCAGAATAAACAAGAAAGACATTCCTGACACTAAAATAACATTTCCGGTGCTCATTAGTCATGTTCCCACGCCCCTCTTGCATTCTTTTGCTTTCCATTTTGAATTTTTAATCTCAAAACATACAAGATTTACTGTTATGCAGACTACTGCATTAGTGTACAAAATTTTTTTTTTAACTGTAGGAAGGGTGTAAAGAATATCGGCGCACTTGTGAAGAATATTAGACTCACCAATTGCTACTTACATGGAGCTAGCATTATTTGTTTACTTTGTTCCACCCCTCTCCCCCCCCCCCACAAAACTTTGTAAAAATCGAACATTTCTGCTATTTTGAGCTCAATTTCAAGGTACTTTTCATTGTAAAACCAGTCAAAATCATCTCGATTTCTGTAATATGTCTTCCATTCTATAAAATGAGACCAGGAAAACTAGAATACAACAATAAACACCATACAAAAATACAGTGCAAAGTCACTGTTTTAATCCCAAAACACTGTCAAAGTTTATTTTTTCTCATTCCACACTGTGCTGCAGGATTTTTTTTATACTGTGCACACTGCCCACAGACCCATTCTTTCATATGTAGGCCTACCAGCTTTCTCTCACTATATTTGAAGGCGCTAAAATTTATGCATACAAGTACACGTCATGGACACTGGCGTGTAAGCCGTACTAGTACGGCCGAAACCCTGAAAGGGTTAAAAGCTTGTGTGTGTGTGTGCGAGTTCTCGTCAGCTGCCTCCTGGTGTTATCACTGCAACAACATTTGCTCTATTCCTCCATTTTAGGTGCCTCAAGTTGAAACCCCCCAGGAGCAAGATGTTGGGGGCAGGAGCTGGTAGATTTTCCAGACAGTGGTCAATTTTTGACAGCTGTTCCTGGAATTGCTGGGATGTTGCATCCGGAGGCTTGTAGATTCCACAATGACTAGGTTTTGGTTCTAGATCTTTACTGCTAAAACTTCCATTACATCATTTGAGGCATTAAGCAGTTCTTTGCAAACAAGTGACTCTGCAATATACAGGCCAAAACCCCCCTTTTGCCTGTTCACTGTCACATCTGTAGAGGTTGTAACCTGGGATCCATATTTTGTCCAAGTGATCCTTCATGTGGGTCTCTCTGAAAGCCACGAACATTGCATTTGCCTCTGCAAGCAGTCCACGGATGAAAGGTATTTTGTTGTTCGTTGCTGGCTTTAGACCATTTGCAAAGAAGAATGACTGGTGGTATTGGTGGTACTGAGGGGTACTGGCTGAGGGTCCACTGCATTCCATGCAACCAATGTTAATTTTATATTTTATCCTAATTTTTAACATGAGATTTTACAACTGTTAAAGAAAAAACAGCTGCATCCTCCAATTTAAGTTTTAAATTATTTCCATAATGCAAGTCGTCTTATTTTACCTTTGGCAGCCACTAATACCTGTAGGGTTTCCCAATGATCAATGCCCCACAGCCCAGTCCATGACCAATGAGTCAGTTCAGCAATTTTGATTTAGATACAACTTAAATCCATATGCATTAATACTCCCTACCCAAAATTATAATAAAATAATGCAGTCAAATCAATATCCAGTTCTTAACCACTAAGATATCACCTGCATCAAACCATATTTTCTTTCAATAAACCGACTGTATCCCATCGAGGCAGGGTGACCCAAAAAGAAGGCATTACTAGCCCCTTGTTCCCAGCATGTTAGTCGCCTCTTACGGCATGCATGGCTTATAGAGGAATTCTGTTCCACATTCCCATGGAGATAAGAGGAAAACCAGAACTAGTAAGAAATTAGAAGAAACTCAGAGGGGGTGTGTGAGTATATATATTATATATTATATATATATATTTATATATATATATATATCTATATATATATATATATTTAATTATATATTATTTAATTTTTTATTATTATCACACTTAGCCGATTCCCTGTAGAGAGTTCCGGGGGTCATGCCCCGACCAACCCGTGTGATCAGGCCTTCATGGAGGATCAGAGCCTGATTCAACCAGGCTGTTGCTGATGGTGCACGCAAACCAAACGTATGGAGCCACAGACGGCCGATCATGAACTGACTTTAGGGCTTGTCCAGTGCCAGGTTGAAGACTGCCAGGGGTCTGTTGGTAATTCCCCTTGTGTGTGCTGGGAAGGCAGTTGACAGTCTCGCTGGGCCCCTGACACTTATTGTATTGGTATCTTATCGTACTAGTGACCCACCTGCTTTTCATTGGGTGGGGATGGTGCATCGTCTGCCAAGTCTTTTGCTTTCGTAGTGAGTGATTTTCGTGTGCAAGTTTGGTACTAGTAACTCTAGATTTTTTTAAGGTGTTATAATCTGTATCTCTCCCCTCCTGCGTTCCGCGGAATACAGGTTTAGGAACTCAAGCGATCCCAGTATGAAGGTGGTTTGATCTCGTTATGCGCGCCGTGAAGGGTCTCTGTACATTTTCTAGGTCAGCATTTTCACCTGCTTGTAAGGTGCTGTTAGTGTGCAGCATTACTCAAGCCTAGATAGAACAGTGACCCTGATGAGTGTCATCATGGGCTTGGCATCCCTAGTTTTGAAGGTTCTCATTATCCATCCTGTAATTTTTTCTAGCAGATGCGATTGATACATGTTATGGTCCTTGAAGGTGAGATCCTCCGACATGTTCACTCCCTGGTCTTTGAGTTGGTGTTTCGCTCTATTTTGTGGCCAGAAATTGTTTTGTACTATGATGAAGATTAATTTCCTCAGTTTACCATATTTGAGTAATTGAAATTTTCATCGTTGAAACTTCTATTGTTTTCTGCAGCCCTGAAAGATTGGTTGATGTCGCCTGGAAGCTTGCTGTGTCTGCAATGGATGACACTGTTCTGCAGATTTCAGGTGTCATCTGCAAAGGAAGACACGGTGCTGTGGCTGACATCCTTGTCTATGTCGGATTTGAGGATAGGAAACATGATTGGGAAGCGAGTCTGTGCCTTGTGGAACAGAGCTTTTCACCGTTGCTGCCTAGGACTTTACTTACTGTTGACGACTACTCTCTGTGTTCTGTTAGTTGAGGGAAATTATAGATCCATCGAAACCCCCGCCCCCCCCCCGCCCCCCCCCCCCCCCCCCCCCCACCCCCCCCCCCCCCCCCCCCACCCCCCCCCCCCCCCCCCCCCCCCCCCCCCCACCCCCCCCCCCCCCCCCCCCCCCCTGGCAAGTACACAACCAAACGGCAGTACACAACACACCAGGCAAGTACACAACCACAAGGCAAGTACACAAACCACACAGGCAAGTACACAACCCACACAGGCAAGTACACAACACAAAGGGCAAGTACCACAACCACACAGGCAAAGTACACAACACACAGGCATGTACACAACTCTCAGGAAGTACACAACCACACTTCAGAAATATTAAACAAGCTAACAAAAAATTTATATAGACTACGGATCAATTACCCCCTACCCATATTGCTTGCCTATTAATAATAAGTTAAGTCCCACAGTTTTCAGTTCACCAGTATCATTAAGGAAGTTTCCTCCAGCATATTGTCTGTGCTATCCAAGAGTTAAAGTTATTTATTCTATTTTACATTTCAGGTCCAAGGCAAAATCTTGAAGTCACGCACAGTGTCCAGAAATTTTGAAAAAAAAAAAAATTATTTTTTCTTTCGAATTAAGAGCTATTTTTCTGATTGGTATAAAACCAAAATAAATTAGATTCTGATCAATACTTACCGAGATACCAGGTGCCAAGAAGTTTGTAGAAAATGATGTGGTGGCGGCAACATCGACGAATTCCCACATACGAGTATTATATTTTTGTTGTTATTTTAGTTGTTTTTTCTTTTCTTTTCCAATTTTTTTCTTTTACTACTAACATTGGGGCCTGAGAGTCCATACTGTATATAATTGATATATATATACTCACTGTATTGAAAACAACAATAACCGCACTAAATTTATTACATATTATTGTTTACCACTGTTGTTTATTACAATAAACATGCACAATTGTATAATACTAATGTTCTATCATATATTTTCATATTTACAATCACTGGGACATGTTTGAGATACCTGCTGAAGCTTGTGGGAAAACTCTTGAAACAACCCACGCAGTAGAAAAAAAAGAATTTTTATTTTAAAAAAAGAAACTTCATTTTTGTTGGTTTTTATGGTTGTATTCTTGTTTTTTTGCTCTCATTTGAAAAAGTAATTACAGAAAAACAATTTTCATGGTTTTCAACACAAAGCAGTTTGAAGCTGAGCTCAATTATGGAAATGTTCGTTTTTGGGGGCCGATTTTCCCAGAGTACCAAAATACATGCCCAAACTGGCCAATCAAATTTTTTTTTGGGAAAGGCACGACATACAATATTACATGTAGCGGTCTGCAAAAACGGTAAATTTTTTTTATTTAAAAAAAAATTCAAAAGGGAAAGAAAACATTATAAAAGGGTGCCTAGGACATGACTAACGGGGAAAATTTTTTTTTTAGTGCCACGATGTATTGTTTATACTGGCCCCATTTTTAAAATTTAAAATTTTTTAAATTTTAAAAACCAAATTACCAATTTCTAATCACTCTGGATAGCTGAAATAGGTAAAGGGGCAGTTTTTTATTTAATAAAGAAATACTAGAAAAAATATTTTGGGTCAAGTAGAACAATGAAATTGGCCAAAAAAAGGGTGAAAGTGGGAAAAATGACTGAGCTAAATATGCAAAGACGCTAACTTTGCCAAGAATTCCAACAAATAAAAATAAAAACAAAAATCCACCAAAAAAAAAAAAAAAAAAAAAAAATTCCCTTAAATTTTCATTATTTTTGGAAAAAATTCTCAACCCTAAGAGTAAGTTTGAGATCAGGAGTCCCAACCCTGAAAGGGTTAAGGCATCAATTCCCAAAACTTATTGTGCAGCTTTCCCCTGGAAAACCCAGGGCAGCGGGCATCCTAGCAGCTCTTATTCTTAAAGAAACCATCGCTCATCAAAGCTTGTGAGGGCCCAAATTGAAGGTACAACTCATGAACCCACGCAGACCACAAAATGACCAAGAATACAAAGAAGTAACCCCAAATCTTGACAAAATGAAAACTAAGGAAGACACCCGCTAACCCAAACATGCCCCCGCTGCCAGACAATCACTTAACACAAGTCAGGGAATCAAACCTTTCTGCCAACTCACAGTATCTACTTTAGTGATACATAAAAGGGGTACGCAGAAGAAAATCAGTAACAAAAGAACACATCAAGGACCCTAGAAGTCAAAATTGTCACCCCGCAGGACACCCAGCGTACACAACCCCCCCTCACCACACCCCCCCAGGGGAAAAACAAAAACATGGCGACTCCCCCCCCCAACTCCCCCTCCCTTCAAAGGATTCACCTATGATAAAATCAGGTATGATTATTCCTGACAATTCAGGGACAAAATGTTGCTTAGAAAAAGAAATCAAAGATATTTTAGCAACCTTGCGCCCCAAGAATTCAAGATAACCAACCTCGAGAACAAGATCCAAAACCTTGAAAGAAAAATTTCATCGGAAGTGTTGAACAGATTACTGATGCAACCCCTAATAAAGCCCCCCCACCTAACAGGAGATTTCAAAAAACATACCAGCAGGGGCCCCAAAATAACCTAATTCACAAACACAATGAGTAACTGCCTTTCCCACCAGCAATTCTAAACCTACAAGAAATTTCCCAGACAAGATCTCCTTAATAACCACTCTGGGCAAACCCATATCCCTTTAAAATCGGCTAAACACAGACAAACTACAGACCCCCTACCCAACCTTTCTCATAATTAATTGGGGAAACGCCCCCTTTTTAA
>NW_026464478.1:0-11124 GCF_026875155.1 Cherax quadricarinatus
TGCTGCCCTCTGAGTTACTGTCACCCCTTGGAAATGCTACTGTCAGTCATTTTTTGCGAATTGGAGCGTGCAAAAAGTTAGTAGACGAGTGGTCAATGATGTTCACCCCTGGGGAAAACCTGTATATGAAGATTTTGTTCCAGTGCTACGTTCCTGGTTTTTTCTCAAAAAGGAAAACAGCGGGGCCCAAACCAGTTTTTCTTCCCCTGGAGGGGGAGAGTTTTTTTTTTGCCTGTGCTTTTTTTTTTTTGTCCATTTTTTTTTATTTATAGTGAGCGAAAGCGCCCCCTTCGGGGGGTGCTATTTGAAATTTCCTTTATCCGGGGGCCCCACCAGTTTTTCGCGTCGGGACGACGCGAGGTGGTGGCCGAGCAAAATGTAGACGCCTGTACTGTCGGGAACAAGCTAGCCGTCTGCTCTGACGTTCATTTTCGGGCTTCGTGCGCCCTCTGAGGTACCCAGGTCGGTGGGAAGCAAGCCATCTCTCTCACCCCTGGATCGCCGATTTGACGTACAAAGTACCCCCCCTCCATGGATGGTTGGGTCACCCCCTCACCTCCCGTTGTGTACTCACCCTTCCCCGATTTAAAGCAATTCTAGTCCACGGCCCGTATCTTTGCTTCCTACGCTACCTTCATGGGCCCAAAAAACCGCTGTTCAACAGTAAGAACAGCGATAACAGTGTGTGTGTGTGTGTGTGTGTGTGTGTGTGTGGTGTTTGTTTGCCGTGTTTGTGTGTGTGGTGTGTGTGTGTGTGTGTTGTTGTGTGGTGTGTTTGTGTTGTGTGTGTGTACTCACCTAATTGTGGTTGCAGGGATCGAGACTTAGCCCTGGCCCCCCCTCTTCATGAACACTAGTGGTCCCCGCCCCCGTCCATGAGCTTTTCTTTTCGTTTAAAGCTGTGTGCGGTTTCCTGACTGCTCTATGAAGAAGAAATACTTCCTAAATCCCTTTGATCATCTGAGTCTTCGCTTCCAAATGTGCCTCTTGTTTCTGTGTCCCCTCTTGGAAAACATCCCCGTCCCTGTTCACCTTGTCTATTCCCCCGCAGTATTTTATTGTCGTTATCAGTCTCCCCCAACCCTTGCCTCCGGTCGTCAGGGCCCTTTCCCTTTTAATTTTATGTAGGCATTCCCCCTAGCTTGGAATAGCCCTTGTCACAAAACCCTTTTACTTTCTTAAATTTTTTGACGGTTTGACCCGGTGTGGGTGCCAAAATGGTGCTGCATATCCGTATGGGCCCCGACGACACGGTGTAAAATGTCTTGAACGATTCTTATAAGGTATCGGAACGCTATTCTCAGGTTCGTCATGCGCCCCTATGCTGCAGCCGTTTTCTGGTTGATGTGTGCCTCCGGAGACGTGCTCGGTGTTATGCTCACCCCAAAGTCTTTCTCTTTGAGCGAGGATTGCAGTCTTTGGCCACCTAGCCTATACTCTGTCTGTGGTCTTCTTTGCCCTTCCCAGATCTTCTGGACTTTGTATTTGGCGGGGTTAAATTCGAGAAGCCATTGCTGGATCACGTGTCCAGCCTGTCCAGGTCTCTTTGAAGTCCTGCCTGATCATCTGATTTAATTCTCCTCATTGACTTCACATCATCTGCGAACAGGGACACCTCTGAGTCTATCCCTTCCATCATGTCGTTCACATATACCAAAAATAGCACTGGCCCTAGCACCGACCACTGTGGGACCCCGCTCGTCACAGGTGCCCACTGTGATGCCTCATCAAGTACCATGACTCGTTGTTGCCTCCCTGTTAGGTATTCTCTGATCTATTGCAGTGCCCTTCCTGTTATAAGCACCTGATCCTCTAACTTCTGCACTAATTTCTCGTGAGGGGCTGTGTCGAAGGCCTTCTTGCAATCCAAGAAAATGCAATCAACCCACCCCTCTCTCTCGTATCTTACGTCTGTTACTTTATCATAAAACTCCACAAGGTTTGTGACATAGGATTTGCCTTCCATGAATCCATGCTGGTTGTCGTTTATACTCTTGTTCCGTTTCAGGTGCTCCACCACTCTCCTGCTGATAATCTTCTCTATGATTTTGCATACTATACACGTCAGTGACACTGGTCTGTAGTTTAGTGCCTCTTCTCTGTCTCATTTTTTTAAAAAATGGGAATTACATTTGCCGTCTTGCCGTGTGTGTGTGTGTGTGTGTGTGTGTGTGTGTGTGTGTGTGTGTGTGTGTGTGTGTGTGTGTGTGTGTGTCACCTGCACTACCGTTGACACATGTCAACCACCTGATAAGACCTCACCTGCGTCAATAATTAGCACGGGCGGGGCCTGGGTGATTACTAATTGGGCTGCTCTTCTGCAAGGAGTGTCAGGAGACGCTGAGATAACTCTACAAGGAGAGGAGGAGGAGATGCTCTGTATCATGTGTTGGCTGCACCACCGCTGCCATCAAGGTCCACCTCTACTAATTAATGAAAGTTGATGCTTCACGCCTTAATTTACAACTGAGGACTTTAGTTATCAAGATAATTTGTCTTTCTCGGTATTCTCTCTCTCTCTCTCTCTCTCTCTCTCTCTCTCTCTCTCTCTCTCTCTCTCTCTCTCTCTCTCTCTCTCTCTCTCTCTCTCTCTCTCTCTCTCTCGTTCGTTGCCTCTTTTTCCTACCCCAAGAGACTGATTCGTCATCTCTTCCTCCTAAAATGGATGTTCTGGTATCTCGTCTTCCTGAGGTTCCGTAACAAATTTTTTATGCTGTAGTTGGTCTCGGATGCAAATATTAGTAGACGGAACACTATTATAACCACTGACAAGTTCCTTCAGGAATGTAATCCAATGTTTCCACAGCAAATACAGATTTAAAAAAATACATAAAAAATACCTCTCTATTTGTTAATTATTACTATGTTTTTCATAATTCTTTATTGATCCGTTCTTTTGATTTGCATTTGATTTTGATTTGCATTAAATCTTACTAATAATTTATATTACTCAACAATTTCTTAGCTTTTTTCGATGACGCAGTCGTCATTTATTTCATTGAAAACTATCGACGTATTTCAAGAAAATTTGAGTTTCTTATTAACATTTGTTTGCAAAGTAAACAATAATCACTTGACATGACCCTGTAGAACGTTGGTGGTTTAGTAGTTTACAAGTGTATCAGGTAGACTAGGGTGTTTAACGCTGGGTGTCACCAGTGCTCCACCAGTCATGGATAATTTAATTCCTGAAATTGGGATTAAAATATACTAAATTAGCGGGATATAACTCGACACGTCGATTACTAAGACACATGTGCAACATTACCTTTATTGTAGAGACGTTGCATCAGCCAGTGGCTGTATGAATCCAGTACAGAGAAGTATACTTTAAATATATCAACAATGACGTATACTCTGTTATATAAACTGAAATATACTCTGCATATATACATTGAAGAATACTCTCAGTGTATATAGAGTGAAATACACGCAAATCTCAGCGTTTAAACCCTGAAATATATACACTCCTATCAATATACACACTAAAATATCCATACTTCACTGTGTATATACAACCTTCTCAGTGTACGTACAACACTCTCAGCGTATATAACCGTGATCACCTGATCCGAGTTCCATCATTTACATAAACCACCTTGCAGCCACACAGGACAAGAGTAAAATATTATTATTAAATTTTTTATATGCTGTTATTTGGATTAGACACAAAAATTAACATGACAGCTTCTCCCAGTCTTGAAATTAAAATTAATTTATCTAAAGTGCATCACATTTTACATGCCTATTATTTCCCTGATAAGATCAGTTGGACAGTATTTAAGTTAACTTGAAGCACATCACTAACAAATCCAGCATAACGCATTACTCTAACAAGTTCAACAAGGATATCGTATTTTCTAACCAGTTCAACAAACATCACATTAACTAGTTAGAAAAATCATACTAACTAGTTCAACAAGCATCATACTAACTAGTTCAACAAGCATCATACTAACTAGTTCAACAAGCATCATACTAACTAGTTCAACAAGCATCATACTAACTAGTTCAACAAGCATCGTACTAACTAGTTCAACAAGCATCATACTAATAGTTCAACAAGCAACATACTAACTGTTCAACAAGGCATCATACTAACTAGTTCAACAAGCATCGTACTAACTAGTTCAACAAGCATCATACTAACTAGTTCAACAAGCATCATACTAACTAGTTCAACAACATCGTACTAACTAGTTCAACAAGCATCTTTACTAACTAGTTCAACAAGACATCATACTTAACTAGTTCAACAAGCATCGTACTAACTAGTTCAACAAACATCATACTAACTAGTTCAACAAACATCATACTAACTAGTTCAACAAGCATCGTACTAACTAGTTCAACAAGCATCATACTAACTAGTTCAACAAACATCACACTAACTAGTTCAATATGCATCACACTAACTAGTTCAATGAACATCACACTAACTAGTTCAACAAAATGTCACTCACTTGACGCACTCTAACAAGAACGTAAACGTTTCCATTCTTTGTTCATTACTACAGTTTGGTCTCACACCCTGACATTAGTTTCAGGGAGCCGAGCAGATGGCTGGTAAATTCTTTAAAAAATAAATAGTGTGTTTTCTTTATTTCAGTGAACATTGAGTCACTATTTTTTCAGTTTCGTGAAGCTTTTTATTTTAGGATTTCAGTTAGTTTCATCCCGTTTTTCAGTCATCAGCTCGACCTATATTTTTTTACGTGTATCATGAAATTCTACTGTTTCCTCCCCGTCTCCCTCACTCCCTTTGTTCCTTCCTTACTGTCTCCCTCACTCCCTTTGTTCCTTCCTCACTTCCTCCCTCGCTTCTACCCAAATCTTTTAGTACTCCTCATCTTCATCTTCTCGCGGACCTCCACCCTCCAAGGGCCATCAGGATCGTCAGAATCGAGGGGCCATCACATCTATCTTGCACCTTCCCACCTGTCACCCGTCACCTCAAGACCATCTGCTGCCCGTCATATGTAGACCAACTGTCGCCTTTCACCTGTGGACCACCTGCCTCTCCGCCCGTCTGTGGCAACATGCAAATTAGAGTAACACTGACATATCAAGCGTCAGCCGGCAAGATAAACAGGACTTCTGCCTGCACGGACAAAAACTCAAGACGAGCCATCCGGTAAGCCATTAGTACTGAGCGACAGTGCTATGAAGCAGCCTTCAACGCACCGTCCAAAATTTCTGATTTTGACTTCATATTCTCCACCGCCACACCTCATCCACCGCCACAGCCCTCCTGTACCACCACACCCATCCTCGGTACCCTTCCTCCCCACACTTCATCCACTGCACCTTCCTCCACACCCCCACTAAACCCTCGCGATAACCATGACAACATCAGGAACATCATCTACATCCCTCCATATATGTACACAAATATTTAATATAATGTTGACTTCATACCTTACACTTAGCCATATTTAGCGTGCGGGGGATAAGCTATT
This sequence comes from Cherax quadricarinatus, assembly GCF_026875155.1. NCBI lineage: Eukaryota > Metazoa > Arthropoda > Malacostraca > Decapoda > Parastacidae > Cherax > Cherax quadricarinatus. Next base: position 5,460 of record NW_026464478.1, read on the forward strand.
CTGAATAACAATAACTTCAGTCCTGCTGGAGCAGTCCTTTAAAGCTGTCGTAGTTGACGACCACGTTGAGGGTAGGAGAGATATCAGAGCAAGAACAGATACAGAAATTATTTAAGGACCACATAGAACTAATAAAGCATTTAAATTGCAGGGAACGCCTTCAAGTCCTAAATAAGTACTCACTGGAGCGAAGGAAAGAGAGAGAGAGAGAGAGAGAGAGAGAGAGAGAGAGAGAGAGGGGGGGGGAAAAGGGAGAGGAGAGAGGGAGAAAAGAAAAAGGGAAGAAAAGGGGGGTAAATGTTTAATATTTAGGGAAAGAAAAGGGCCTTGTTAAACTGAATTCCCCACAGGGAGTTTTGGAAAAAAATTTTATAAAAAGGGGGGCCAAAACACCCAAAAAGGGGATTCCAAAACCCCTGAATTATTTTTCCCAGGAATCAAAAAACATGGGGGCAGGGAAAAAGCCAAAGGGGGGAAAAAAACTTCCCAGGGTCGTAACCGGCCAAAAGGGATAAGGGAGCGGGACCAAAAAACCGGTGACCAAAAACCCCAAAAAACCGGGCCCAAGGTTTCCCCGGGAAAAAAAAAATTTTAAACCATAAAAATTTTCGGTTATAAAATTTTAAAACCAAAAAAGGGGGCCCCTGTTCTAGCCATTTTTTTTTAAAAAAACCCAAAGTAAATCAAGCTAAAGTACAGCACATTGGGGTGCCCAAAATTTTGTTAAATATAAAACCCCACCCATTGTGGCTTTCCCCCCCCTCCTACCCCTTTGGGTTTTTAAACCAGAAAACGGTTCCCCTTCTTTTTTTCATGTTCGCCCCTTTTAAGGGGGTTTTCATTTTTTAAAAGGGGCCAGGGGGGGCCCGCCCTTTCCCCTTTTTTTCCTCCTGTAGCCAAGGAGGCCCCCCCCAAAATTTTTTTTTTCCCCCCTATGGTGATTCCCCCGAGGCCCCCCCCCCTTGGAAAACCCCCCAACCTCCCCGTTTTAAGTAGGCCTTTGTTGATACTAGCCTTTTATCTTCTTTGGGCCCCCAATTTTCATTGCATTGACGTAATTTGCATTTATTCGTTATTTTTAAAAATGTAAATAAATGATACGCTGTACAAGGTTAAGATACTTCAGTGAAATATATTACCCACAAGAAATTTTCAATACTTCCATGAGGGTTCATATAAAAAAAATTTTTATTTTTTTTAATATGATTTTATTATTTTTATTATTATTTTTTTATTTTTATTTTTTTATTTTTATTATTATTATTTTTATTTTTAATTTAATTTTTATTATTTTTTTAGCCTTATTCCTCCCGGGGTTTTGCCAGAAATTTTTTTGCGTCAACAGAAAACCATGAAATTAAAGCAAATATAAAAACTTTTTTTATTGATTCAAACTTTTAATCACAAAATTGCATTTTTTTCTTTTGGTCTTAATACTGGAAACGTCACGGGAAGATGCGAGTAACTCGATTTGCTCATGGTCACCGGCTCATCGTGGACACCTTGCTGGAAACGTGAAAAAAGTGGTATGGTGATACCGGTAAGTTATGGGAAAAAAACACTTATGAAGCCACTCGTGGCGAAACATTCCCTCTAACAAACGTCTTGAACTGTACGTAAGTGTCCTTTCCCAGAGTTTGTTGGCTATATTTTGCCTCTTAGGATGTTATCTCGGGCTTTTCCTGCGCGTGCGCGAGACACCAGAGATTATATCAGTGTTTCACATGGAACATTCAGCTTATCTGTCTCGAGATTCCGTGAACCAAATTGTTAGTTAGGCATTAAAAAAAAAATTCTCGTCCAAGGCTTTCGACCTCCGTTTATTCTCAGGTGACATGAAGTTGTTCGCCTTTGATAAATATTTACAACTGTATCTTTTAAATACGTGTATTTTAATGCAGTGTAAAGCAGCTTACAACAAACAATGTAAAATATCAACAGATTTTTCTTGTAAAAGATTTTTGAAAGACTTGGGTTTTTGACGGTGAATTAAATATGTACAAAAGATGAGCATTTCAATGCGAGTTTTGTGTGTTCAGCTGCTGCTGTTGTTGTTGTTGTTGTTGTTGCTGCTGCTGTTACTGTTGCTGCTATTGTTGCTGTTGCTGTTGCTGTCTGATTCTACTGCTGCTGTTACTGCTACTGCTGTTGTTGCTGTTGCTACTGCTTCTGCTGCTGTTACTGCTGCTGCTGCTGCTGTGATGTAGTCCAGCTGGGCTTGTGAGGTCTCTGGGGAGACCTAATTTGACCAATTATATGGTCACACCTTGCCTTGGCAGGCGTCTGTAGCCACGCCCACGTCTGAGGTCTTTTGTTCTTGACGCCTCAGACCTAGGCGTCAGGTCGCAACACGTGGTTGTGGAGGGTGCTTGGACCACCATAAAAGCCCAAGGAAGAGCATGATCGAGAGATTCGAGCGGAGCTGCTGCTGGGATGCAGAGCTCCTGAGCAGAGATTCCTGCGAAGCTCTGGCCTGGGTGCAGAGCTCCTGAGCTGAGACTTCGAGCGGAGCTGCTGCTGGGGTGCAGGGCTCGGGAGAAGGCTGCTGAAGTCTCTGGAGGAGACTGTTGGAGGCATTGGGCAGAGTACTGGCTTGGCGCATTACTCGTGCTGTGTAGGTCTTGGGACCTGTGGCTTAGTTCCTGTAGTGAACTGTCCTCTGTGCTATATTGTAAGTTATATTCATTTTCGTCAAGTTGATTGTATTTCCCTGTCTCACTGCTTATGTGTACCATCCCATTTGTCTAAACCACAATGTACTCCTGTTCCAAATATATTATGTACAAAGACTTAATAATAAACTGTGGTTGAGTAGAATAGTAATATTCACTGTCCCCTTTATTAGCTATTCCTATTTCTCATATTTTATTATGTTTATATGAGTGAAGAGTGGGCGAGGCATATGTTAGTGAGTAGCGTAGTGAGTGTGTCGTGGTGGTCACCACTGACCTGTCATTACCTACCTACCTACCTCCGCATACCAGTCTCCTACCACCTCGCCTGCCTCTCCCCTCCCTACATAATCCCTTACTCCCATATTCCCCACTTATTTCCCATTCATTCTAATACCCCCCTACATGACACTGCTGCTGTTGTTGTTGTTGCTGCTGCTGCTGTTACTGTTGCTGCTGCTGCTCCTACTGCTGTTACTGTTGCTGCTACTGTTATTGATACTGCTGCTGCTGTTGCTGCTCTTGTTACTGCTACTGTTACTGCTACTGCTGTTGTTGTGCTGCTACTGCTTCTCCTGCTTTTACTTCCGCTGCTACTGCTGCTGCTGTTACTGATACTGCTGCTGTTGCTGTTGTTACTGCTGCTGCTGCTGTTACTTCTGCTACTGCTACTGCAGTTACTGCTGCTGGTACTGCTATTACTGCTGCTGCTGCTGTTACTGCTGCTGCTAGTGCTGTTGCTACTACTGTACTACTGTTTCTACTGCTGCTGGTACTGCTGCTACTGCTACTGCTGCTGTACTACTGTTTCTGCTGCTGCTGTTACTGCTGCTGCTACTGCTGTTACTGCTGATATTGTTGCTGCTGCTACTGCTACTGATGCTACTGTTGCTACTGCTCACTTATTAAAGTATACAATAAAAGAATCTAACATAATTTTCCTCTGGTCATTATTCTGTGAAGATCAGAGGATAATGTCACAATAATCTGGACGTCTGTCGTTCTGTATCGCGGAGTGTAAATGAACTGTGGGGGGGTGGAACAAACACCAGACGGAGAGAGAGACAGAGAGAGAGGGGTTAGAGAGAGAGAGAGAGAGAGAGAGAGAGAGAGAGAGAGAGAGAGAGAGAGAGAGAGGTGAATATTCAAACAAACGTTGTAAATAGGGTTTTTTCTGTCTGATCTTAGTGTATAGTGAAAAGGGAGCTTACATGTGTATTTTACACCCTTCCTTTCTCAGCATCACTTGATGGCTCGCGTCACCTCGCTCTTTTTGTCTTCATTTCGGTCACTTCCTAAGTGTATCTTCCTGCGCTTCTGGGCTCGACTTTATCTTGGTTATTTGCGTTTCCGCCTCACCATCCACTCAACATATGAACCCACCACACTTTGAAGAGGGCTCTTCACCGACGTTTCGGTCCGCGTGTTGTGATGAACCCTGGGGTGATGAGGGGTGGATGCTGAGGGTGTGAGGGCGAGATGTAAATAAGGATGCTGAGAGCTAGACAGCCTCCCACAAAAGGTTGTCGCCATGATGTGAGATGAAAATCTGTCCGCACCAGCCATGTCCCTTGAGCGACAGCCTTTGTCTGGGCGAACACCCAACCATGCAAGCCTTCACCTACCTTACTCTCTCTCTCTCTCTCTCTCTCTCTCTCTCTCTCTCTCTCTCTCTCTCTCTCTCTCTCTCTCTCTCTCTCTCTCTCTCTCTCTTCTCTCTCTCTCTCTCTCTATCTCTCTCTCTCTATCTATCTATCTATCTATCTATTTATCTATCTATCTCTCTCTCAGTATACTTTACAAGTCTTTCTTTACTTTTGTCTCTTAATATTTCTCAATTCTTTTAAATCCACCTCTCCCGTCTTCCTCCTATTCCTCCATCTCCGTCTCTTTAATGCATTCTTTCCCATAGTGAGTACTCTCCCTTCCTCCCCTAGTGAGTACTCTCCCTTCCTCCCCTAGTGAGTACTCTCCCTTCCTCCCCTAGTGAGTACTCTCCCTTCCTCCCCTAGTGAGTACTCTCCCTTCCTCCCCTAGTGAGTACTCTCCCTTCCTCCCTAGTGAGTACTCTCCCTTTCCTCCCCTAGTGAGTACTCTCCCTTCCTCCCCTAGTGAGTACTCTCCCTTCCTCCCCTAGTGAGTACTCTCCCTTCCTCCCTAGTGAGTACTCTCCCTTCCACCCCTAGTGAGTATTCTCCCTTCCTCCCCTAGTGAGTACTCTCCCTCCCTCCCCTAATGAGTACTCTCCCTTCCTCCCCTAGTGAGAACTCTCCCTTCCTCCCCTGGTGAGTACTCTCCCTTCCTCCCCTAGTGAGTACTCTCCCTTCCACCCCTAGTGAGTATTCTCCCTTCCTCCCCTAGTGAGTACTCTCCCTCCCTCCCCTAATGAGTACTCTCCCTTCCTCCCCTAGTGAGAACTCTCCCTTCCTCCCCTGGTGAGTACTCTCCCTTCCTCCCCTAGTGAGTACTCTTCCTTCCTCCCCTGGTGAGTACTCTCCCTTCCTCCCCTAGTGAGTACTCTCCCTTCCTCACCTAGTGAGTACTCTCCCTTCCACCCCTTATCAGTACTCTCCCTTCCTCCCCTTATCAGTACTCTCTCTTCCTCCCCTTGTCAGTACTTTCCCTTCCTCCCTTTGTCAGTACTCTCCCTTCTACTCCTTGTCGGTACTCTCCCTTCCTCCCCTTATCAGTACTCTCCCTTTCTCCTCTTGTCAGTACTCTCCCTTCCTCCCCTTGTCAGTACTCTCCCTTCCTCCCCTAGTCAGTAATCACCTTTCCTCCCCTTATCAGTTTCTCTCCCTTCCCTTTTGTCAGTGCTCTCGTTTTCCCCCTTTGTCAGTACTCTCCCTTCCTTCCCTTGTCAGTACTCGCCCTTCCTCCCCTAGTGAGTACTCTCCCTTCCTCCCCTTGTCAATACTCTCCCTTCGTCCCCTTGTCAGTACTCTCCCTTTCTCCCTTTGTCAGTACTCTCCCTTCCTACCCTTGTCGGAACT
>NW_026464479.1:0-13295 GCF_026875155.1 Cherax quadricarinatus
TAACAAAAGGCAACTTTTACATGATTGGGTCATATCCCACAAAGCTTGTTGATCAATATGGGAATTATCAAGAATGAAGAAAGCCATGAATGCAAGCTTCTTGCTGTGCAGGTAAAACTTGACTTAAGGAATAAAGTGATGCTTAAACCAGTCAATTAATATTTCCTCTGTCATCCATGCTGATTGGTTTGACTTCCAAATTACTGGTAAGGTGTTTTCTTCTACATCTTTCAAAGCACGAGGATTCTTAGAGCGGCAAATAGCCATAGGCTTATACCTGAAATCATCTGATGCATTACCGCAAAGGAGCAAGGTGAAGCAATCCTTTGCTGTCTTGAAGCCAAGTGCATTTTTCTCTTGGTGACTGATATAAGTTCTTGTTGGCATTTTCTTCCAAAAAAAAAAACACTTGTCTCATAAGCTTTAAACACTTGATGTGGCTCATAGTAACTCTCAGAAATAATTTCCTGCAATTCAGCAGAGAAATTACCTGCTGCTGTATGATCAGCTGAAGTACTTTCACCAGAAAACTTAATGTTATGTAATTTATTATGCAACTTAAAGTTGTGAAATCAGCCTGTGCTAAACATACACTCTTTCTTAGGCCTTCCTTCCTTATCACACACAGTGCTGCAGGGCAGAAAATAGTGCGGAGGCTCTAAACAGCTAGGTGGAGAGGGGATCAGAGGTGAGGGGAGAGAAGGATTATGTGTCAAAGTTCGTACAGTATAGTACTTGCTGGGAGGCAGTTGAACAGTCTGGGGCCCCTGACACTTATTGTATTGTCTCTTAACGTGCTAGTGACACCCCTGCTTTTCATTGGGGGGATGGTGCATCGTCTGTCGAGTCTTTTTCTTTTGTTGAGACTGTTTTTTTTGTGCAAGTTTGGTACTAGTCCATCTAGGATTTTCCAGGTGTATATAACCATGTATCTCTCCCGCCTGCATTCCAGGGAGTACAGGTGCAGGAACTTTAAGCGCTCCCAGTAATTGAGGTGTTTTATCTCTGTTATGCGTGCCATGAAGGTTCTCTGTACTTTTTGCAATTTCACCTGCCTTAAAAGGCAATGTTAGTGTGCAGCAATATTCCGGCCTAGATAGACCAAGCGACCTGAAGAGTGTCATCATGGGCTTGGCATCCCTGGTTTTAAAGGTTCTCATTATCCATCGTGTCATTTTTCTAGCAGATGCGATTGATACAATGTTATGGTCCTTGAAGGTGAGATCCTTCGACATGATCACTCTCAGGTCTTTGACGTTAGTTTTTCACTCTATTTTGTGGCCGGAATTTGTATTATACTCTGATGAAGTTATAATTTCCTCATGTTTACTATACCCGAGTAATTGAAATTTCTAATCATTGAACTTCATGCTGTTTTCTGCAGCCCATTTAAAGATTTGGTTGATGTCCGCCTGGAGCCTTACAGTGCCAGCAATGGAAGACACTGTCATGCAGATTCAGGTGTCATCTGCAAAGGAAGTCATGGTGCTGTGGCTGACATCCTTGTCTATGTCAGATATGATGATGAGAAACAAGATGGGAGCAAGTACTGTGCCTTGTGGAACAGAGCTTTTCACTGTAGCCGCCTCGGACTTTACTTTGTTGACTACTACTCTTTGTGTTCTGTTTGTGAGAAAATTATAGATCCATCTACCAACTTTTCCTGTTATTCCTTTAGCACGCATTTTATGCGCTATTACGCAATTGCCACACTTGTCGAAGGCTTTTTGCAAAGTCTGTGTATATTACAACTGCATTCTTTTTGTCTTCTAGTGCATCTAGGACTTTGTCGTAGTAATCCAGTAGTTGGGACAGACAGAAGCGACATGCTCTAAACCCATGTTGCCCTGGGTTGTGTAGCTGATTGGTATCTAGATGGGTGGTGATCTTGCTTCTTAGGACACTTTCAAAGATTTTTATGATATGGTATGTTAGTGCTATTGGTCTGTAGTTCTTTGCTATTGCTTAACTGCCCCCTTTGTGGAGTGGGGCTATGTAAGTAGGTTCACAGCACTCATTCAGAGTAGCTTCATACACTCTCTTCTGAGCAGATTCAGGTGCTCAGCCTTTAATACAATTCCCCATTCTCGAATATTCCTTAGTCTCAGACAAAATTTGGATCCCATTGTGGTGCAATATTTAGACACCGCTGTAATCAGTAATCGTATTAAGCTAGAATCTGTTTATGCTTTAGGAAAGTTGTTCTAATGGTCCCTGGTATGGTCATATACGTCTTCTACTCATCTTTGACTCAGTGATAGCTTGTTATTAGTTAAGATTTCGGTCTATTTATACTTTAACGAAGACTTCTGGCTTAAACAATTGTTGTGCGTTATGTTAATTTATATATAGTCTCGACCAGTATCTAATACGAATCTGTCTTTATTGAGATGGTAGTTTCATTTTATACATTTCAGAACTTGCTGGTAAATATATTTTTGTATAAGATTCATATCATTAAGTATAAGCATTGCACAGAAACATTTACGAATAAGTCGTATCATGAGTGTTTTCTGCATTAAGTATACCTTTATGTATTACATTGAATTCTTTTTTAATAAAGAACACATTTTATTTAGTCGGATCAGTCTCCTAATGGTAATCCCCATATTAAAATGACATTTGTTTAAGGACAAGTTGACCAGAGCTTGATTTGATATCTCATTTCAGAGAGATGCCAAAACAGGCTTTTAGACATGTCCTTTGACGTAACAGAGACCCCCCCCCCTTTGTTGCCTGTTCAGTCTGTCGCATTAAAATAGGTTATAACCTGGGATCCATATTTCGTTGCCATAATGATCCTTTATGTGAGCCTCTGTGAATGCGGCAAACATTGCATTTGATTCTGTCAGCAGTCCCATGATGTAGGAATTTTGCTTTTGTTTTGGCAGCTTTAGACCCAATACGTTAGCAAAGACAAATGTCGTTATATTGGTGGAATTTAGTGGGGTTTCACTTGCTGGGTCTAATATCTGTTGTTCTGGAATAGAGGCCAATGTCCGTGCCTCTGCTCCAGAAGTGTTTTCAGTTGGTGTAGGATTATTGTCATTTCTTGCCAGTCTTTTTTCCCTCCTAGCCCTTAAAAAAACCTATGTCCCTGGAGAGGTTGTGGCTCCCCTCTTTTGTTTCCCATAGTCTGGCTGATCTCTGTCATCTGATCCCCTTTAGGAGATGTGCCTGGCAGTATGCATTGCAGCATTTTCTTTAATGACTTGATGAGTGACACATTTCTGGGTGAAATAAGTTACAGGAGGGAAGTTGCACTCTCCTGTTGTCATGTGGTTGTGGCATTTTTGTGATGGTCAAGGGTGCATGTCCCTCCTGCTTTACCAGATATACCATGCCTGCAGATACCCAAGGCATAGTATTTACATATATTGTAATTCTGTTTCCTATGATTTATTGTAGCTACATTTGCTGGTGGTGCATTTAATTTTTCTGTTTCCTCCCTATCTTTCACCCCAGTATGGACATCAGTGCTTCCACCAGGTTTTGCTGGTAGTGTGTCGACACTATTCCCTGTGGCATCACCCTCTTTTGGTCCATCTTGAGCTGTATCTCTTATTGTGAACCTCTGTGGTCTGAATAACATTGTCTTAACTGTCCTCCAGGGCAACACTAGTAACCTCACTAGCACTATCTTGCAGGATATGACTAGAACCCTCTGGAGCACTTTCCTCCAGGACAGCACTAGTACCATTAGGAGCACTGTCCAAGACAGCCCTGTCCCCTACCACCCATCGTATTTTACCAGCTGTCATGCCATGCTGACATGCCTTTCAAGAAGGATCTTTTATTGGTGTTCTTGTCTTTTAATATAGATGTAATTTTCTCATACAGGTGTATCTCGTTTGGGCAGACCCAAAAACATCTCTCTGAGTTTATGTCAAGTGTGGTCACTGGTTTAAAGTCCCTGCATATACCATGAGACTATTGACCACAGAGATTGCAAGCAATCCAGGAATGTTTTTGTCCCTTACCCTTTCCGCAGACTACATAGATCTACATGGTGGTGGTCATCTTATAATACTTGACAACTCTCCTAACTGGTTAGTCTATAATTCCTCGAAGTATTTAAATTTTTGTAACAGATCTTCCAGTTTGGCTTTATTTCCAACAAAAACCATTTGAATCCACCTGAATCTGGAAGAATCTGGTTTGTGGATCACTGTGTATTTTTTACCCAAAAATCACCTTAACAGTAGTTCTGTGAATCTGTATTTTATCTATAATTTCCTCAAAAACAGAACACAGAGAGTAGTAGTCAACAGAGTGAAGTCCGAGGCAGCTACGGTGAAAAGCTCTGTTCCACAAGGCACAGAACTCGCTCCCATCTTGTTCCTCATCCTCATATCTGACATAGACAAGGATGTCAGCCACAGCACCGTGTCTTCCTTTGCAGATGACACCCGAATCTGCATGTCAGTGTCTTCCATTGCAGACACTGCAAGGCTCCAGGCGGACATCAACTAAATCTTTCAGTCGGCTGCAGAAAACGATATGAAGTTCAACGATGAGAAATTTCAATTACTCATATATGGTAAACACGAGGAAATTAAATCTTCATCAGAGTACAAAACAAATTCTGGCCACAAAATAGAGCGAAACACCAACGTCAAAAACCTGGGAGTGATCATGTCGGAGGATCTCACCTTCAAGGACCATAACATTATATCAATTGCAGCTGCTAGAAAAATGACAGGATGGATAATGAGAACCTTCAAAACTAGGGAGGCCAAGCCCATGATGAAACTATTCAGGTCACTTGTTCTATCTAGGCTGGAATATTGCTGCACACTAACAGCACCTTTCAAGGCAAGTGAAATTGCTGACCTAGAAAATGTACAGAGAACCTTCACGGTGCGCATAACGGAGATAAAACACCTCAATTACTGGGAGTGCTTGAGGTTCCTGAACCTGTATTCCCTGGAACGCAGGCGGGAGAGATACATGATTATATACGCCTGGAAAATCTTAGAGGGACTAGTACCGAACTTGCACACGAAAATCACTCTCTACGAAAGCAAAAGACTTGGCAGACGATGCAACATCCCCCCATTGAAAAGCAGGGGTGTCACTAGCACGTTAAGAGACCATACAATAAGTGTCAGGGGCCCGAGACTGTTTAACTGCCTTCCTGCATACATAAGGGGGATTACCAATAGACCCCTGGCAGTCTTCAAGCTGGCACTGTACAAGCACCTAAAGTCGGTACCTGACCAGTCGGGTTGTGGCTCGTACGTTGGTTTGCGTGCAGCCAGCAGTAACAGCCTGGTTGATCAGGCTCTGATTCACCAGGAGGCCTGGTCACAGACCGGGCCGCGGAGGCGTTGACCCCCGGAACTCTCTCCAGGTAAACTCCAGGTAAACTGTTCGGGTGTTTGATGCGGGCACGTAAAGCCCCGTCAGTTAATGAAACAAGTCAGAGGATACCTTGTTATCAACGAAGCCATTTGAATCCGATCATTGGATGAAATCCAGTCAGTCCAGACAATCTGAGCGAATCTGGATTAGTGGATCACTGGTAGTGATCAACATTGGCCATCATTGTCTGTATGTTGGTAGTGATCAACATTGGCCATCATTGTCTGTATGTTGGTAGTGATCAACATTGGCCATTATTGTCTGTATGTTGGTAGTGATCAACATTGGCCATCATTGTCTGTATGTTGGTAGTGATCAACATTGGCCATCATTGTCTGTATGTTGGTAGTGATCAACATTGGCCATCATTGTCTGTATGTTGGTAGTGATCAACATTGGCCATCATCGTCTGTATGTTGGTAGTGATCAACATTGGCCATCATCGTCTGTATGTTGGTAGTGATCAACATTGGCCATCATTGTCTGTATGTTGGTAGTGATCAACATTGGCCATTATTGTCTGTATGTTGGTAGTGATCAACATTGGCCATCATCGTCTGTATGTTGGTAGTGATCAACATTGGCCATTATTGTCTGTATGTTGGTAGTGATCAACATTGGCCATCATTGTCTGTATGTTGGTAGTGATCAACATTGGCCATCATTGTCTGTATGTTGGTAGTGATCAACATTGGCCATTATTGTCTGTATTTTGGGTAGTGATCAACATTGGCCATCATCGTCTGTATGTTGGTAGTGATCAACATTGCCATCATTGTCTGTATGTTGGTAGTGATCAACTTTGGGCCCATCATTGTCTGTATGTTGGTAGTGATCAACATTGGCCATCATTGTCTGTATGTTGGTAGTGAACAACATTGGCCATCATCGTCTGTATGTTGGTAGTGATCAACATTGGCCATCATTGTCTGTATGTTGGTAGTGATCAACATTGGCCATCATCGTCTGTATGTTGGTAGTGATCAACATTGGCCATCATCGTCTGTATGTTGGTAGTGATCAACATTGGCCATCATTGTCTTTTATGTTGGTAGTGATCAACATTGGCCATCATCGTCTGTATGTTGGTAAGTGGATCAACATTGGCCATCATCGTCTGTATGTTGTTAGTGATCAACATTGGCCATCATTGTCTGTATGTTGGAGTGATCAACATTGGCCATCATTGTCTGTATGTTGGTAGTGATCAACATTGGCCATCATTTTTCTGTATTTTTGGTAGTGATCAACATTGGCCCCATCATCGTCTGTATGTTGGTAGTGATCAACATTGGTCATCATCGTCGTATGTTGGTAGTGATCAACATTGGCCATCATCGCCCTGTATGTTGGTAGTGATCAACATTGGCCATCATCGTCTGTATGTTGGTAGTGATCAACATTGGCCATCATCGTCTGTATTTTTGGTTGTGATCAACATTGGCCATCATTGCCCGTATGTTGGTAGTGATCAACATTGGCCATCATCGTCTGTATGTTGGTAGTGATCAACATTGGCCATCATCGTCTGTATGTTGGTAGTGATCAACATTGGCCATCATCGTCTGTATGTTGGTAGTGATCAACATTGGCCATCATCGTCTGTATGTTGGTAGTGATCAACATTGGCCATCATTGTCTGTATGTTGGTAGTGATCAACATTGGCCATCATTGTCTGTATGTTGGTAGTAAACAACATTGGCCATCATTGTCTGTATGTTGGTAGTGATCAACATTGGCCATCATTGTCTGTATGTTGGTAGTGACAACATTGGCCATCATTGTCTGTATTTTGGGTAGTGATCAACATTGGCCATCATTGTCTGTATGTTGGTAGTGATCAACATTGGCCACATTGTCTGTATGTTGGAAGTGATCAACATTGGCCATCATTGTCTGTATGTTGGTAGTGATCAACATTGGCCATCATCGTCTGTATGTTGGTAGTGATCAACTTTGGGCCATCATCGTCTGTATGTTGGTAGTGATCAACATTGGCCATCATCGTCTGTATGTTGTAGTGATCAACATTGGCCATCTTTGTCTGTATGTTGGTAGTGATCAACTTTGGCCATCATTGTCTGTATGTTGGTAGTGATAAACATTGGCCATCATTGCTGTATGTTGGTAGGGGATCAACATTGGCCATCATTGTCTGTATGTTGGTAGTGATCAACATTGGCCATCATCGCTGTATGTTGGTATGATCAACATTGGCCATCATTGTCTGTATGTTGGTAGTGATCAACATTGGCCATCATTGTCTGTTTTGTTGGTAGTGATCAACATTGGCCATCATTGTCTGTATGTTGAGGGGATCAACATTGGCCATCATTGTCTGTATGTTGGTAGTGATCAACATTGGCCATCATCGTCTGTATGTTGGTAGTGATCAACATTGGCCATCATTGTCTGTATGTTGGTAGTGATCAACATTGGCCATCATTGTCTGTATGTTGGTAGTGATAAAACATTGGCCATCATTGTCTGTATGTTGGTAGTGACAACATTGGCCATCATTGTCTGTATGTTGGTAGTGATAAACATTGGCCATCATCGTCTGTATGTTGGTAGTGATCAACCTCGGCCATTTTTGTTCTGCATTTTGGGACAGCGACCAGTCCTGACCACAAATTTATTTTTTTAATATTTCAAAAGTAAAACTAAAGAATATTAAAAGAGTTTGAATAAACTACAACATCCTCTTATGTCTAGGCTTCATCTTAGCATAGTTATCTATTCCCTTATTATAATCTACTAAAGAAGCTAACTTTCACTGGAGGCCAAAGTTAACTAAACAATCTGACTTTATCCATTGTAGGAAGCAGGAAAGTCTTCATGAATTTACAACTGCTAAAGATCATTCTAAAACTGCACTAGACATTGACAAGATCAGTAAAATGTGGCAGTGTTGACAGGTCAGGATAAATGCAACACAACACATATAGTTCACAGTGTTGACAGGTCAGGATAAATGCAACACAACACATATAGTTCAGAGTGTTGACAGGTCAGGATAAATGAAACACAACACATATAGTTCACAGTGTTTTACAGGTCAGGATAAATGAAACACAACACATAAGTTCACAGGTTGACAGGTCAGGATAAATGAAACACAACACATATAGTTCACAGTGTTGACAGGTCAGGATAAATGCAACACAACACATATAGTTCACAGTGTTGACAGGTCAGGATAAATGCAACACAACACATATAGTTCACATTGTTTGCAGGCCAGGATAAATACAACACAACACACATAATTCACAGTGTTGGTGGGTTAGGATAAATGCAACACAACACATATAGTTCTCATTGTTGGCAGGTCAGGATAAATGCAACACAACACACATAGTTCACATTGTTGACATATCAGGATAAATGTAACACAACATATATAGTTCACATTGTTGGCAGGTCAGGATAAATGCAGCACAACACACATAATTCAAAGTGTTGGTGGGTTAGGATAAATGCAACACAACACATATAGTTCTCATTGTTGGCAGGTCAGGATAAATGCAGCACAACACACATAATTCAAAGTGTTGGTGGGTTAGGATAAATGCAACACAACACACATAGTTCACATTGTTGACAGGTCAGGATAAATGCAACACAACACACAGTTCACTTTGTTGACAGGTCAGGATAAATGCAACACAACACACACAGTTCACTTTGTTGACAGGTCAGGATTAATGTAGCACAACACACACAGTTCACTTTGTTGACAGGTCAGGATAAATGCAACACAACACACATAGTTCACTTTGTTGGCAGGTCAGGATAAATGCAGCACAACACACATAGTTCACATTGTTGACAGGTCAGGATAAATGCAGCACAACACACATAGTTCACATTGTTGGCAGGTCAGGATAAATGCAGTACAACACACATAATTCACAGTGTTGGTGGGTTAGGATAAATGTAACACAATGCACATAGTTCACATTGTTGACAGGTCAGGATAAATGCAGCACAACACACATAGTTCACATTGTTGGCAGGTCAGGATAAATACAGTACAACACACATAATTCACAGTGTTGGTGGGTTAGGATAAATGCAACACAATGCATATAGTTCTTCATACATTACCATCATTATGTTGCTATCTTACCATCATTATGTTGCTATCTTACCATCATTATGTTGCTATCTTATACATCTTGAATATTCTTGTTTTTGTACATCTCTGAAGTAGAAAGATAAAATATATATTAAAGAAAAGTTGACATTTTAAATAATCACTACATTAGTAAAGTAAAATACTGGAAATTAATAATAGGTATTTACAAAAAAAATATATATTTTGCATAGACATAAGCAAGTATACGAAAGCATTATGAAATTCAAACTTGAAGAAACAGGTAATCCTCATAGTGTAATTCACCCTGACCAGTTTGATCTGAATATCTTAATAGCATCCAGTCAGGGCCACCTTGATATAATACATAGGTAGCTACCAGTCAGGACCACTTTGATATAATATGTTGGTAGCAACCAATCAGGACCACCTTGATATAATATGTTGGTAGCAACCAGTCAGGACCACCTTGATATAATATGTTGGTAGCAATCAGTCAGGACCACCTTGATATAATATGTTGGTAGCAATCAGTCAGGGCCACCTTGATATAATATGTTGACAGCAACCAGACAGGGCCATCTTGATATAATATTGGTAGCAACCAGTCAGGGCCATCTTGATATAATATGTTGGTAGCAACCAGTCAGGGCCACCTTGATGTAATATGTTGGAAGCAACCAGTCAGGGCCACCTTGATGTAATATGTTGGTAGCAACCAGTCAGGGCCACCTTGATATAATATGTTGGTAGCAACCAGTCAGGGCCACCTTGATGTAATATGTTGGTAGCAACCAGTCAGGGCCACCTTGATGTAATATGTTGGTAGCAACCAGTCAGGGCCACCTTGATATAATACATTGGTAGCAACCAGTCAGGGTCACCTTGATATAATACATTGGTAGCAACTAGTCAGGGCCACCTGGATATAATATGTTGGTAGCAACCAGTCAGGGTCACCTTGATATAATACATTGGTAGCAACCAGTCAGGGCCACCTGGATATAATATGTTGGTAGCAACCAGTCAGGGCCACCTTGATGTAATATGTTGGTAGCAACCAGTCAGGGCCACCTTGATATAATATGTTGGTAGCAACCAGTCAGGGCCACCTTGATATAATATGTTGGTATCAACCAGTCAGGGCCACCTTGATATAATATGTTGGTATCAACCAGTCAGGGCCACTTGATGTAATATGTTGGTAGCAACCAGTCAGGGCAACCTTGATATAAATATTTGGTAGCAACCAGTCAGGGCCACCTTGATATAATATGTTTGGTAGCAACCAGTCAGGCTACCTTGATGTAATATGTTGGTAGCAACCAGTCAGGGCCACCTTGATATAATATGTTGGTAGCAAACCATTCAGGCCACCTTGATATAATATGTTGGTAGCAACCAGTCAGGGCCACCTTGATATAATATGTTGGTAGCAACCAGTCAGGGCCACCTTTATATAATATGTTGGTAGCAACCAGTCAGGGCCACCTTGATATAATATGTTGGTAGCAACCAGTCAGGGCCACCTTGATGTAATATGTGGTAGCAACCAGTCAGGGCAACCTTGATATAAATATGTTTGGTAGCAACCAGTCAGGGCCACCTTGATATAATATGTTGGTAGCAACCAGTCAGGGCTACCTTGATGTAATATGTTGGTAGCAACCAGTCAGGGCCACCTTGATATAATATGTTGGTAGCAACCATTCAGGGCCACCTTGATATAATATGTTGGTAGCAACCAGTCAGGGCCACCTTGATATAATATGTTGGTAGCAACCAGTCAGGGCCACCTTGATGTAATATGTTGGTAGCAACCAGTCAGGGCCACCTTGATGCAATATGTTGGTAGCAACCAGTCAGGGCCACCTTGATGTAATATGTTGGTAGCAACCAGTCAGGGCCACCTTGATGTAATATGTTGATAGCAACCAGTCAGGGCCTCCTTGATGTAATATGTTGGTAGCAACCAGTCAGGGCAACCTTGATATAATATGTTGGTAGCAACCAGTCAGGGCCACCTTGATATAATATGTTGGTAGCAACCAGTCAGGGCTACCTTGATGTAATATGTTGGTAGCAACCAGTCAGGGCCACCTTGATATAATATGTTGGTATCAACCAGTCAGGGCCACCTTGATATAATATGTTGGTAGCAACCAGTCAGGGCCACCTTGATATAATATGTTGGTAGCAACCAGTCAGGGCCACCTTGATGTAATATGTTGGTAGCAACCAGTCAGGGCCACCTTGATGTAATATGTTGGTAGCAATCAGTCAGGGCAACCTTGATATAATATGTTGGTAGCAACCAGTCAGGGCCACCTTGATGTAATATGTTGGTAGCAACCAGTCAAGGCCACCTTGATATAATATGTTGGTAGCAACCAGTCAGGGCCACCTTGATGTAATATGTTGGTAGCAACCAGTCAGGGCACCTTGATATAATATGTTGGTAGCAACCAGTCAGGGCCACCTTGATGTAATATGTTGGTAGCAACCAGTCAGGGCCACCTTGATGTAATATGTTGGTAGCAACCAGTCAGGGCCACCTTGATGTAATATGTTGGTAGCAACCAGTCAGGGCCACCTTGATGAAATATGTTGGTAGCAACCAGTCAGGGCCACCTTGATATAATATGTTGGCAGCAACCAGTCAGGGCCACCTTGATGTAATATGTTGGTAGCAACCAGTCAGGGCCACCTTGATGTAATATGTTGGTAGCAACCAGTCAGGGCCACCTTGATGTAATATGTTGGTAGCAACCAGTCAGGGCCACCTTGATGTAATATGTTGGTAGCAACCAGTCAGGGCACCTTGATATAATACAGTTGTCCCTCAGTTAATGCCTTTAATCCATTCCAGAGAGCTAGGCTTTAACCGATTTAGCCTTTAACCAAATTAATTTTCCCAAAAATAATTTTCTTTACATGAAATATACATTTCCATACACAGAAAGCAATGATACATGCACAATAAATATTACTGAAATGCCACTTACCTTTATTGTGGAATTGTTCATGATTGATGAGATGGAAGAAGGGCAAAGGATGCAGGTGTTCTATTGTTTGGAAGGGGAAGCCCCTTCCATAAAGACTTCAGGAAACAAGTCCTTTTCTGGGGTTACCTCCCTTCTTTGTTTTTAATGCCACTAGGACCAGCTTGAGAGTCACTGGACCCCTGTTGCCCAAAATATATGTCCAGAAATCTGTTTCTCATGTCTCTTTAAGATTTCCATAAAATGGGCCACAATAGTGTCATTTTACAAGTTGTCAATACGGCTTGCAACAGCTGTGTCAGGATAATATTCACCCATAAATACTTGCAACTTTCTAAATATTGTACACAATTCCTTAATCTTTGACAAAGGCAATTTCCTCCATCTCTCTTCCTCCCTCTGAAGGAAATCCCTGTGCTTTGGTCTGTTGCTGTTGCACATGAAGCTCTTGCAGCTCTGTAGTGCTTAGCTCTTCATCGTCGTCCTCCACCAGTGCTTCCACATTCACGCCACTAATCTCTAACCAAATGAACTTCCTCAATGCCACAATAGATTCTACAACTTGCACGGGCTCCTTAGAGTCATCCCCAAACCCTTCAAAATCCCTCTCTTGTACACATTGCAGCCACAATTTTCTCTAAGCAGAGTTCAAAGTCCTGAAAGTCACTCCCTCCCAAGCCTTACCTAACTTAGGATACTGAAGTGATCTTTCCAGAACTCTCTTAGGGTCAATTCATGTTTGAGGTCACTTTAAAGCATTTTTGAAACACTGCTTTTTGGGGTACATTTTTTGAAAATTTTAAATGACCTTCTGGTCCAAGGCTGAGGA
>NW_026464480.1:0-2500 GCF_026875155.1 Cherax quadricarinatus
TTAAAGATTCCCCCCAAAATGCTGACGGTTGTGTCTATAAATTCCTTGAAAATTTTCGATAAAGTTTAAATTACTAAAACTGGAAAAAAAACTCGAACTAGATTAAAAACATAAATTAGCATTAGAATTGGACAAGATTCCAATGCTCTATTTATTCATGTAAGAGATTTTAACCACCCAAATTGATTTTCGAAAAGTTGAGAATTTAGAAACAAGCAAGTTCATGGTCGACAGGAACATAACTGAATCTTGTTTCATAAAAAGAGTTTTGACAATAATATGAATTTTCCCTTTTGGGTTTTAAATATAAATTAGATCCTTTTAATAATTAATAGAATTTTTGGGAAAAGAATTTAAAAATACATTAGACAAATAATACTTTTTGAAATTTCTTATTTCTTGGGTAGAATAGTTTGTTGGTGGGTTGTGTGAAGGACCTGTCTAGTTCGGGCAGCGGCCCTGCTGTCTCACTCGGGGTGTTTCGTTGTTTTTGGGGATCTGATAGTGAGGTGTGGGCTACCCTTTATATACCTTCCTTTGATGCTTTACTTTCATTGTTCCTTGATAATGTGGTAGTCACGAAAGCGCTTGGAACTTCTTATTCTTTCATAATAGTTGTTTTGTGTGTGGTGTGTATATATATATATAAATATATAATATATATATAATATTATATATATATATATATAAAATATTATATATATATATATATATATATAAGAGAATTCGTATTTTGGAAGTTAGGGAGGAGGTGCGGGATTACCAAAACTGTTGTCCAGGGGTTGAGGAAGGGGTTGTTGAGGTGGTTCGGACATGTAGAGAGAATGGAGCGAAACAGAATGACTTTAAGAGTGTATCAGTCTGTAGTGGAAGGAAGGCGGGGTAGGGGTCGGCCTAGGAAAGGTTGGTTTTTTTTTTTAGATTTTGCCACCGAAAGTGGCTAGTTTATTGTGCACCCCATATCCATCTTGTGGACGGTAGCGCGAGAGCATGTGGATACACAAAAGACCTAGGAAAATAGGCCCCAAAGGGTTAACAGGAATACATATGGATTTATTTTCTACATATCTATAGTTCACTTATCTGTTACAAGCAAATTTAGGAAATTTGCTTAGTATATCTGGTATCTTATTTTCATTAATAAGATATCTTGACATGTCACATAGGTTATTATACTGTCTGTCTCTGTATTCCTCAATAAGTGGTCAATTAAGCACATAGTGTTCAAGAGAGTGACCATATGCCTGATCACATAATTACATTTAGTTTGATCATCATCTGTGTGTCTCCCAAACTGCCAGAAGTACTTGTAACCAAGCCTATGCCTGGCCACTACAACATCAGTCAGTCTGTTCACATTGGAAAGGTTGGAGAGAGGGGGTAAAGGAGGTTTTGTGTGCGAGGGGCTTGGACTTCCAGCAGGCATGCGTGAACGTGTTTGATAGGAGTGAATGGAGACAAATGGTTTTTAATACTTGACGTGCTGTTGGAGTGTGAGCAAAGTAACATTTATAAAGGGGTTCAGGGAAACCGGCGGGCCGGACTTGAGTCCTGGAGATGGGAAGTACAGTGTCTGCATCTGAAGGAGGGGTTTTTAATGTTGCAGTTTAAAAACTGTAGTGTAAAGCACCCTTCTGGCAAGACAGTGATGGAGTGAATGATGGTGAATTTTTTTTTTCTTTTTCGGGCCACCCTGCCTTGGTGGGACTCGGCCAGTGTGATAATAAAAAAAATAATTATATAAATATATATATATATATATTATATATATATATATATATATATATATATATATATATATATATATATATATAATTATATATATATATATATATATATATATATTATTCCCTTCCTGTTTCCTGTCCCTTCCTTGTGTCCTCCGTACATTTCTCCATCCCTGGTTTCACCTCCGATTCCCTCCGTCTCTCCCTTTCCTCTTCTATCTGCAGATCCAGTACAAAACTTGGCTTGCCTGCATAACGAAGTTTGTGCAAGTTTATATTGGCTTCTCCTCTCCGTCCTCAGCCTGCCTCTCTGCTCCATTATTGCCTAAATGTCTCCTTACCTGCACCACTAACCTAACTTGGCCACACTTAACTGCTTAAACAACTGTTTTCTTTCTTAGTCACGTCTACATTACCTTTTAAACCTCCTCAATATAAGAGTTACCTTCCTTTATTACAACCACTGTGAAAAAATAATGAAATTCCAGTCGCATTCGTGATTTCTAACATTATGAAGGACCTGTAAGAATAACAGAACAGCAGAACGCTATACAAGGCTGAGATATCACCTCACGGTCACTTTCGACATATACCCGTAATATTTTGCTGCGGGATAGGAGGGTTAAGGACTTGTCAAACCTACCTTAGATTCTTCCCAACTTTTATTAATTGTAGATGAATCTAATTTGTATAACCCTAAGCCAATATTTATCATAAAATAAAAAACTAGTACTATTTTTTAAGCTTAATTCAATTATAATTCTCTCAAACAT
>NW_026464480.1:7500-10000 GCF_026875155.1 Cherax quadricarinatus
GAAAGAATCAAGGAGACATCCCCAGACCATAATAGCACTCACAAAAAAACAAAACTCACCAGCTAATAAACAGAATTCAATCTTTCCCACCCGGATATCAAATCTTCAGGAAAGACAGAGGGAGGAGAGGGGGAGGAGGAGTTGCATGCTCATTTAAAAGCCAGGGGGGTTTTGGGAAAAAATGGAAGGAATGGATGGCACGGGTGAAAGGGGACTACTTAGTAGGCACAATCCAGTTTTGAGGGACATAAGGTGATAATTGCAGTAATGTACAACCCCCCACAGAACTGCAGGAGACCAAGAGAAGAATATGATGAGGGGCAACAGAGCCATGGTCGACACACTAGCCGAGGTGGCCAGGAGAGCCCCAGTGGGGGGGGCAAAGTTACTAGTTATGGGTGTTTCAATCACAAGGAGATTGACTGGGAAAACCCGGAGCCCCATGGGGGGTTCCCAAACATGGAGAGCCCAAAATGATGGATGTAGTACTGGAAAACCTCATGCTCAACATGTTAGAGACCCCTACCAGAGAGAGAGGAGAAGATGAACAGCAAGACTGGACCTTGTATTCACCTTGAGTAGTTCAGACATCGAGATATCTTGTATGAAAGGCCCTGGGAGCTAGTGATCATGTGGTTCTGTGCTTCGACTACATAGTTGAGCTCCAAGTGGAGAGAGTAGCAGGAATAGGATGGGAAAAACCAAACTACAAAAGGGGGAACACTCAGGCATGAGGAACTTCTTCAAAACATTCAGTGGGAGAGGGAACTGACAGGAAAACCAGTACAAGAAATGATGGACTATGTGGCAACAAAATGCAAGGAGGCAGAGGAGAGGTTTGTTCCCAAGGGAAACAGAAATAATGGAAGAACAGAACGAGTCCTTGGTTCACCCAAAGGTGTA
The DNA here is from genome assembly GCF_026875155.1 of Cherax quadricarinatus. NCBI lineage: Eukaryota > Metazoa > Arthropoda > Malacostraca > Decapoda > Parastacidae > Cherax > Cherax quadricarinatus. The sequence continues at coordinate 8,404 of NW_026464480.1, forward strand.
GGGAGGCAAAAACTAGGTTTCTAGAGAATGGAAAAGGTACAGAAGACAGAGAACTCAGGAAAATAAAGAGATTAGCCGAAGAGCCAGAAAAAGAATATGCACAGATAAGAAGGGAGGCTCAGCGACAATATGAAAATGACATAGCATCGAAAGTCAAAACTGACCCGAAGCTGTTGTACAGCCACATCAGGAGGAAAACAACAGTCAAGGGAAACCCGGTAATCAGGGCTGAGGAAGGGTGATGGGGAATTCACAAGCAACGACCGAGAGGTATGTCAGGAGCTTAACACGAGATTTAAAGAAGTATTTACGTGGAAACCAGTAGGACTCCAGGAAATCAGAACAGGGGGGACACCAGCAAGTGCTGGATGAGGTACATTAACCAAGGAGGAAATGAAGAAGCTTGCTATGCGAACTTGACACCTCAAGGCGGTGGGGCCAGACATCTCTCCGTGGGTCCTTAAAGAGGGAGCAGAGATATTTGTGTGTGCCATTAACAAAGATCTTCAACACATCATTTGAAACTGGGCAACTCCCTGAGGGATGGAAGATGGCAAAAGTAGTCCCAATTTTTAAAAAAGGGGGACAGACATGAGGCACTAAAACTACAGACCTGATCACTAACGTGTATAGTATGCAAGGTCAGGAGAAGATCTCAGGAGGGGAGTGGTGGAGCACCTGGAAAGTAACAAGTGTATAATTGACAACCAGCATGGTTTCAGGGAAGGAAAATCCTGTGTCACAAACCTACTAGAGTTTTATGACAAGGTGACAGAAGTAAGACAAGAGAAGAGGGGTGGATCGACTGCATTTTTTTGGACTGCAAAAAGGCCTTCGGGCACAGTTCCTCACAAGAGGTTACTGAAAAAGCTAGAAGATCAGGCACACATAACAGGAAAGGCACTGCAATGGATCAGAGAATACCTGACAGGGAGGCAACAACGAAGTCATGGTACGTGACGAGGTGTCAGAGTGGGCGCTTGTGACAAGCGGGGTTCCACAGGGGTCAGTCCTAGGGCCTGTGCTGTTCTTGGTATATTTTGAACGACTAACGGAAGGGATAGACTCGAAGTGTCCTTGTTTGCAGATGATGTGAAGTTAATGAGAAGAATCAAAACGGATGAGGATCAGGCAGGACTACAAAGAGTCTGGACAGGCTGCAAGCCTGGTCCAGCAACTGGCTCCTTGAGTTTAACCCTGCCAAATGCAAAGTCATGAAGATTGGGGAAGGGCAAAGAAGACCGCAGACACAATATAGTTTAGATGGCCAAAGACTGCAAAAATCACTCAAGGAAAAAGATTGGGGGTGAGTATAACACCGAGCATATCTCCTGAGGCGCACATAAATCAGATAACTGCTGCAGCATACGGGCGCCTGGCAAACCTACGGAAGCGTTCCGATTTCCTCAGTAAGGAGTCGTTCAAGACCTGTATACCATTTACGTCAGGCCCATACTGGAGTATGCGCACCAGTTTGGAATCCCACCTAGTCAAGCACGTCAAGAAATTTGAGGAAAGTGCAAAGGTTTGCAACAAGACTAGTCCCCGAGCTACGGGGATTGTCCTACGAAAGAAAAAGGGTTTAGGGAAATCGGCC
>NW_026464481.1:0-5000 GCF_026875155.1 Cherax quadricarinatus
GGAAATTTTTTCCCCCTTTGGGGTTTTTTCCCCGGGGGCCCCTTTTCTTCATGACAACTTCTTAAAAACCTGGGGGGTAGGGCCCCTTTGTAAATTTGTCCCCAGTAATTTTAAATTTTTGGGGGGTTTTTTCCCCAAAGGAAACCCCTGTTTTCTAAAACCCTGGTAACCTTTTTCCTGAAACAAGTCTAAACCCCGGGTTTTCTTCCCACAACCCGGGACATGTTTTTTTTGGGGTTTTAAAAAAATTTCGGAATTTTTAGGGTTTCTTCATTAAAAAAATTTTTCCCCCTACCAAAGTTTTTTTTTGAAAATTAACCTTTTTTAAACCCAAAAAAAACCCCAAAAAAAAACCCCAACAAAAGAAAAAAGGAGATTGAGAAAATTGGAAATGGGAAAGAGGAGGTTTGAAATTTTTTGGAAAAAGGGGGGAAATAAGGGGGAAAAACGCATAAGGCCAGTTTTCAGGGGGGACCCCCAAAAAAAAAATTTGAAATACTCAAGCAAGAGGGTTTCCCTGACGAGAAAAAAAAAATCAGAACACAGGGGGGGGAAAAAAAAAAGGGGTGGAAAAAGGGAAAAAAAACCGGCGTAAAGGAGAAAAAAAGGGCCCCCCAAAAACTTTTAGCCACCCCTTAACAATAAAAACCCCCCCCCAACCCCCCCAAAAAGTATAAAATCCCAAGTATCACCACCCCATAAAAAAACCCCCCCAATTTGGAAGGAAAGGGTTTAACCCTGAAAAAAAAAAAAGGGGCGAAAGATAAAGGCTAGGGGAAAAACTCTACAAAACCCAGTTGGATGATAACCCAAAACCCAACTCCCAAAACCTAGGAAAAAAGGAAAAGGGGGGGGGATTTTTCCAAAAAAAAAACCTGGTTTTGAAACTGGGGAAACGCAAAAAGTTTACATGGGGAACATTTCACCTGGGGTCCCAATGGAAACATGAAAAAACCCCCAAAAAAAAAGGGGAAAAATACACGGGTGGCAGGTTGAAATGGGGGGGTCACATCGGGAAACCCTACAGGTAAATTTAAAAACCACGGGAAAACTTGGGGTTGGACCCACGGGGGCCGAACTGGGGGGGTAAAATGAAAGGGGGAGGAAAACTTCATGTAACATGGGCCCGGAAAGAGGGAACAAATGCTAATTAAATTTAATATCGGTTACAAAAAGAATGGCGTGACATTTTTTAAAAAAAATAAATACCAAGGGGGAAGGAATAGCAGGAAATAAAATTTGAAGATAGGACAAAGGAATTTTCGAGACTTGGAACGGTTCAATGGGGGAAGACCCCCCCGTTAATTATTTGTAATTATAAATCAAAATTTTTTGAAATTTTAAAAGGGTAAAGGAAAAATGAAAAAAAAACATAATTTTTTCCCAAGTAAAAAAACCAGTATAGGAAAAAAAAAAAAGGCAAAGACCCAGAATTAAAGTGGTTTACAAACCCAAAATTTTCACAAAAACCCCAAACAATTAACAGCAACAAACATCACACAAAACTCTAACAGCACACAAGACACAACAGAAAGACCAGTAACACAAGAAAAACAGGAGTCAACAAGAAAAACCTAAGTGAAAACTCAACAAGAAAACACACGAAGACAAAGAATCAAAGAACAAGCCCACACACACACAATCAAACCACACACACCACCAGAAAACAAGACTCTTCAACAGACCCACACCACCCAAAACTCACACCCAGATACAGACACCCGGTCATCTTCCACCACAACATCAATAACACAACAACACTCAACAGAACTCCACAACCAGAACAGCAAGACACCAACTTAAAACAAACAACCACACCTAACAACCACAACCACACACTGACAGTAAAAAAGCAAAAAGAAACTCACAAAAAACTACACCCGAAAAACTCATCACACACCAACATGCACACCCACTCCCCACAAACCCACTGGGCCAACTGGGCAAAGAGGGGACGGGCCTGACCCCGACTGACACACGGACACCCCACAGCGGTGCACCACACCCAGAACGGGACGCCCACCATGAAACCCCTTGCGGCCAGACCGGGGCTGGCTCAAACCAAAAGGGCAACCGTGACAGGATCAGCAGGACGAACGAGCACTTACTTTGGTATCACGAATGAGAATAATGAGGGTTCAGTGACAGAGAACTGGGAACAGTTAATGAATATGATTGAAGCAGTCAAATAAGGAGTGGAAGAGTTGTACAAGAAGGGAGAATTGAAGGAGGTTAACCCATGATTCAAAGTGAAGGAGGAAAAATGACCGAAAGGGAAGAAGTTAGGCAAGACTAGGTAACATAAGGAAAAACTTGGGGAGAATAACATCACAGACTAGAAGCCAAAACAAATAAAAAGCATAGCATGCAGCAAACTGAACGATTTTTACATCTAATAAGGAGAAGGACCGTCAGTCTAGTTCAGGCCAAAGGAAGAGGGGCACATTGGAAATACATATGAGAATCACGAGATCAAAGAAAGTTCAAAGGCAAAAGACTACAGAGGTAAGGTGGGTCAAACCACAAGAGGTAGGGAAATAACCGAAGAGAGGGAAGAGATAGGGGACTAGAAACCCACAAGAATGGGAGAAATCATTCAATGGACTAGAAGGCAATGGAGATTCACCCAACACAATTCAATACACCATCGAATCAGGAATTGCTGAGGCTTTTACAGCCAAATGTAGTCAAAATAAAAAAGTTAGAAGAAGCATTAAAAGCAGGATCCAACATGTAATATGCAAAATAAGATATCAGGAAGAGTTGTACCCCTAAAGAAGGGACCAAACAGCACACCACGACCAACGAAACCGTGACAACCACAGTTTATGAATGTACAGAAGAAGACGAGAGAGACGGGTGGGTGATTGCATTTCTTGGACTGCAAGAAGGCTTTGACACAGTTTTCCACAAGAGATTGGTGCAAAAACTAGAATCAGGATAACAGGGAAGGACTCATGGATCAGGAATACTCAGGGGGGAAGCACGAGCATGGTAGGGGAGGTGTCAGTGGGCACCTGTGACCAGCGGGGTCCCCAGGGTCGTCCTAGGACCAGTCTATTTTTGGTATATGTGAACGACATAGGAAGGATAGACTCGAGGGTGTCCCTGTTCGCAGATGAGTGAAGTTATGAGAAGAATAAATCGATCGAGATCAGGCAGACTCAAAGGACCTGGAAGGCTGGACGTCCAGCAATTGGCTCCTCGAATTCAATCCCAGCCAAATGCAAAGTCATGAAGATTGGGAAGGCAAAGAAGCGCGCAGACGGAGTATAGCTAGGGGGCAAAGATACAAACCTCCCTCAAGGAGAAAGATCTTGGGGTGATATAACACCAGAATCACGAAGCCAATCAACCAAAAACGCTGCAGCATATGGGCGCCTGCAAACCCAGAACGATTCCGAACATCTAATAAGGAATCGTTCAGACCTGTACACGTATAGTTAGGCCCAATGAGTATGCGCACCATTGGAACCCACCCGCAAGCACGTAAGAAATAGAGAAAGTCAAAGGTTTGAAAAAACACAGAGCTAAGAGTACTACAGAAGTTAAGGGAATCCTGAAAAGGGGACAGGAAATGGTGGACATGAAGACAGAATAGGGGGAAATGAAAGGACAAAACAGGTGATAGAAAGGACAGAACAGGCCAGGGAAGCTAAGACAATGTCACAGGAAGTTAGAAGACTCAGCACAATGAGTAGGAAAGTTTCAGATAAGTGAGCAGATAAAAAGCTACGAGTACGATGCTCACGCTCGTGACCAAGCTCTGCGCGAGCTCGACCCCCCCAACAACTAGTGTCTAGATCCCCCCCCCCCCCCTCCCCCACCCCCTCACCCCTCCCCCCCCCACTACCCCCCACCCACCCCCTCCCCACACCCACACCCCCTCCACCCCACCCGCCCCCCACGCACCCTCCCCACCCCCCACACCTCCCCCAGCACCCCCCCGATGCCACCCCCACCACCCCCCTCACCACCACCTCCCCACCCCCCCCACTCCCACCCACTCCCTCACCCCCAACACCACCCATCCACCAGACCCCACATCCACCCCACCACCATCCAACCCAACCCACAAACTCCCAGACCCACTACGCACACTAACAACACCACCCACAAACCCACCCCATAACACACACACACACTCACCACACACACACCAACACACACCAACACACTCACACAACACACACTACACACACAACAAGCACACACACACACACTCACACACTCACACCAACAACACACACACCACACACACACAACCCAAAACAAACAAGAACCAAACCAGAACCAACATCACCTACAAACCAAATCCACACACGGGCAACACAGACACAGCAACACCCACAAGCACAGACCAACAACACAAAAGCAACAATAACCACAACAACAAAAACCCCAACTCAACCAAACCACAACACCAAACATACACAACACCACCACACCACAATAACAAGGACAAACATCAGAAGGGCACAGGGCAAAGGAAGTGTGAAGAGAAGGAGAACAGCAGGTAGTAGAGACAACACAAGTGCAACAAACTTCGACGACACAACAACTTAACAACGTACAATGTCCATGAGCCAGGAACCAAGTAGACCCAGTATGCACAGAGTCCCCTCCACAGCCCCAAACGTGTTGAAAGTACTTAGTAGGGTACACGTGATACTTGTGAAAGTGCAAGGACAAGGTCACGCATCTGGCCTGCCACAACAAGCTACAGTAGTCGTGCATCTTCCAAGGTAAACAGGAAAGGGGTACGTGGGGGTCACAGACGTTACTTGCTGTCAAAAGTCTGTTTTTTAGTTGAAGACAGTTTGGGAAGTGATTACATATTGGACATCAGTCACAGGTATGGTAATGACCAGTCGACTGTGGGGCCATGCAAGAGAGACGGACATAGAGCCTGTTTAACTGCTAAGGCAGAAGGTAGACATAAATAATCTGTAGACTTACAAGGAGTTAGATTGGGAAAAAACTTGAACTAGAGAATACTG
>NW_026464482.1:0-14645 GCF_026875155.1 Cherax quadricarinatus
GTCTTAAAAGGTTCCATACAAAGTACATGTACTGAATTGTAGATGAATGGTTCACAGAACCGACACGTTGATAAATTGGGAACACATATGCAACCTTTGGGTATCTTTATTAAGGAAACGTTTCGCCACACAGTGGCTTCATCAGTCCATACAAAGGAGAATCTTGAAGAAAAGGGGGAAAAATGAGGGAATCAGTCCCTCAAACCTTGAGTCGATGTGGTCATATGCCGTATTCTATTCAAGTTTGATGGACTGACCACATCGACTCAAGGTTGAGGGACTGATTACCTCATTCTCCTCCTTTTCTTAAAGATTCTCCTTTGCATGGACTGATGAAGCCACTGTGTGGCAAACGTTTCCTTAATAAAGAAAACCAAGATTGCACATGTGTCAATTTATCTACATGTACTGAAGTTTGTGAACTATTATTATTTCAGTCTAAGGGTCAGAAATTGCCAGGTGCACACAATTCATAGATGTAGCTTTTATACAGTCACGACTAGTACACATACCCCACGTCCACGTAGACACTGTCGTCAGGTGATGCCCATAATGCACTACAACACCTTGGTACTTCAGTGTCCCAAGGTGGTGACATACACCACAGCTAGGTGCACACACTTTCTTGCTGGGTACACACACTGTCGCCAGGTAGTAACATAATACGCTCACGGTCAGTTTATACACACACACACCATCTTTTAGTTGGTGACATATGGCCACGTAGATACGTCGTGACGTGAGCAAATAGGAAGAAGCATTTGTATTGACGTCATATATTTCCCCGTGGTGGAGCTGTCTGGTTTAAAATGGCCGTCGGTAGCATAATCCAACAGTCTTCCCCTTCTTCACCACGGGGCAAGAGCGTGTAGCTTCCCGCAACTTCGAGTACAAAGCTCTCCTCGTACACAAACTTCAGTAGTTCGTATAAACAAAAACCAAAACATTGCCAATATACTCCCCGGGGAACGACGACCTTCAACCCTGGATAATTCCAGCTACAGGATCTGAGAGCTTCTTTTACTCTCGAAGAACCCACTCTTCGCCACGATGCCGCATTGACAGCTTATGGCCAGACCTACCGGGCAACCTTAACACCTTCAGCACCCTGGAGACCCCCCAACACCACCGGACTCCTGGACGAGATTGAAACCTTCTCCAAGATAGACATCGGTGACTGGAGGGCGAGGTAAGTTTCAGCCTTCATGGCCTCTCTCCAGTCTTACTTTTGGTACTCCTTTTTAGGTACAAGGACACGTACAAAATAAAATGACATTTTATTGTGGCAACGTTTCGCTTTTCCTGGAGCTTTGTCAAGCCTTGAGTCATATATTTCCAGGAGCTTTGTCAATTCCTTGACAAAGTCCAGGAGACCGAAACGTTGCCACAATAAAATGTCACATTAGTTGCACATGTATCTTTGTACCTAACATATTAATTGGTAATTCTGCATGTATGGTAAATCCTTCTAGAGACCTTTTTCAAGGCTTTTCTTTGTAGGACCTCTCACCCAAATCCTCATTTAAATAACCTCTTTACAAGGTTCGCGAGATAAAATAGGTAGTACTTTTGAGAATAGGCTGGACAAATACTTAAGTGAAAAAACTGAATTGAGAAGACAGTGGCAAGTATGGGCCAATAGGCCTGCTGCAGTGGGGCCTCCAATTTTATGTTTTTTTGTTCTTCTCTCAAAGGGACGTCTCTCTCAAAGTCCTACCTTAAAGAAACTCACCGTGTTTGCCTCACACTTTAACCTCGGGGGGCAGCCTCCACGAAGGCTCTCCTCAAGTCTTACCTTTAAGTTATCATTCACGTAGTCTGAGCTGATGAAAAGCACTAAGATAGTTTTTTACCTTTCGGAAATAGCAAAGCTATGGTTTCTCGGTAACTAAGCCCTTTCATCTAAGCCCTTACAATTAACACCTTTCAGGGCAAGGTTGAAGGGGCTGTTGATAACGGTGATGGGGTTTTTGGTTCGCAGAACTGGAGCCGACTTTCCAATACTGAAACCAAACCTGAGGACCTTCTATTTCCCAGGCGTTGTTGTGAACCCTAAGTGTTTTAGTAGTCTCCCCCCCATTATAATAGCTAAATGACAATAAAAGTTTCCTTCATTATTAATTTCATTATTTCCCCTCCCCCCCACTTCTGTGTTCTTGCTCTCCATCTGTGGGCACCTAGCTCCCTCTGTGGGCACCTAGCTCCTCTGTGGGCACCTAGCTCCCTTGCAGTGCTCCCCTTTCTTTGTATTTGACTGGCTCCTCCTCCTTACTTCCCCATTACTACTTCCTTCCATCTCCGCCACTACATACTAATACTACTACCAAATACTACTACTAAATCTACTACTACTAAATACTACTAACTTTTACTACTACTACTACTACCTCTTTCCCGCCTATATATACCCGTCCCGCTCTACTTCTCGTTAGTGTGACTTTGTAAATGGTCCAAGTCGTACGAAAACGTCGCGTAAGCTCCTCTCTTCTATTGGGGGGTTTTTTGTTTTGTTATAATAGCAAAACATCAAAATGGTTTTAAAAAACCGACAGTTGTTAGATAAGACACATATGCAACAGTTAGGTAACTTTTTTTCGAAACGTTTCGCCTACACAGTAGGCTTCTTCGTCGAGTACAGAAAAGTTGATAGAAGCAGAAGAGACTTGAAGACGATGTAATCAGTCCATCACTCTCGAAATTTATGAGGTGGTTCAGTCCCTCATCGGAAAGAATATGGTTCCATATTGTTTCAGACTATGGAACAATACTCTTCCCAGACTAGGGATCTGACTACCTTCAAAACTTCAAGGAGATGGACAGATTTACATCGTCTTTAAGTCTCTTCTGCTTCTATCACTGTTCTTACTCGACTGAAGGAAGGCAAGTTTATCGTAAACGAGTTGTCGTGAAAGTATAAGATACCCTAATCTGTATGCATCATTGTGGTAACTTAATCTAACATAAGAGACTATGAAAACGTGTCCATAAGCTTCTCCTACAGTGTTCGCAAGGCAGTTCATCTTCGTCTCTTAGCATGTCTTAATGTAATTACAGCATTGTGTGGGTTGGTCAGGAAAGGACGTTTTGCGATGCGGAAGAAAGAATATCGAACGACCCCCACATCCTTGTGCTTAAAGACTCCAACAATACTACTCTACTAACTACTATTTTCTAAAAAACATATAAGTGAATCTAGATGATAATATGTTGGTCTATTGTGTATTATTCTCGTAATCAAACTCTCTTTCCACACTAAAGTGAAAATCTTCTATTGTAAACTTCGAGAAAGCTTGGTATTTCCAGACTTTGTTTTCATATAACAACTGTGTCCAAGCAAAATCATTGTTTTTAACTAAAGAGTGTTCCTTCTGACCTTCTTCATCTGCTTGCATTCTTCTTGTCTTAGCCTCTCGTGTGTAGACAACAGCATTGGTCATCATACACATCTTCCTGGACATCTGCTGTTTGCAGATTTGCCTTGACTGGGCTGGTAGCGTGTGCAAGCGTCGTGGACTGGACCAGACAACACTGGATACCATATGGGAGCTATCTTATGCACCGTTCGGTAGCAATCCTTTCTCTGTTGTACACCTGCCTAGGGATTCTTTTCTTGCACGCCTATTTTACCTGGCTACCGATCTTAGCGACCTCTCTTTACGTACCAGGATTCTGTCCTTGTCAGCTCAATGAGACAGATACACTGGTGAGATATCTCACACATAGGAGTCACTTTCTACTTTGAATCTTCCTAGCACATACCTGTGGAACGCACAGGGAGAAAACATTTCACTTCTTATATCTTCCTAGTTATCTTGTCCGAGGAACGAGAGCACCTCCCCTGTCCCCGAATAATCTGCTATCTCCGTGGTCTCTCCAGAGATTCTCACGTGAATATAAGTAAGAGCAATAAACTTACAAAGTTGGTGGCCTCAGCGGTCATCTTGATACACAAACATTGATATTTCTGGCCATCTTTGGCCTGTATCATGTTCTAGGTCTATTGAAGCTGTGTATCGATTGCCTCCACCACAGCCCTCTTTGTAAGTCATTCCCCATTATCAACAACCACTTAAAAGCGTAAAAAATAGTTCCTTACACATCCCTATGGTTCATCATGTGATCCTTCATCTTCCAGCCACCTATAATACCCGTCCCTCCTGAGCGTGTGTTAGTTACCGAGTTGTCAAAGACACTCTGACGCATAGACATCTTGGCTTGTTGTTGGTAGTGATGAGATATTTGGTGATTGTTGGAGAGTGTGTGTAGTGTGGTGTTGAATGTTGAATGTGTGGTGTGATGTATTGTGTGTGTTTTGTGTGTGTGTGGTGTGTGTGTGTGTGTGTGTTTTGTGTGGGTGTTGTTGTGTGATCTACTCACCTATTTTGAGGTTGTCGAGGGACGATTCATAGCTCCTATGTGCCCAGCTCTCTTCGCTGATAGGACTACTAAGTTAACTTACCTCTCTTCGAATCCCTTGCCCCAATAAGCTTATCATACTAATTGTATTAAAACCTAAACCTCGCCTTTTAAAAACTATGTTATAGGGTTCCCAGCCTCTCAACTAGCGTACACTTTCTAGTCTATTATCCACTGCCTATCACTCACTCTTTATGACAGAAAGAAATCACTTCCTAACATCCCTTTGATATCATCTGATCTTCAACTTCCAATTGTGACACAGTCTGTGTCTTGTCCTTCTCTGAACATCCGTCTTTGCACCTAGTCTATTCCGGCCAGTAATTTTATATGTTTAGTGTTATCTCAGTGTCTCCACATGACCCTCTCTGTCCTCCCGGTGGTCGTCAGGGTCCGATTTCCCAATCAAACCTTCTATTCGTAGACATATCCTCCTTAGCTCTGGAACTATCTTGTTTTGCTATATAACCTTTTGATCAGCTTATCTCTAATTTCATGACGAGTCTTGACGTTAGGTGTGGATTCCAACTGGTGCTGCATTACTCTACAGTATTGTGGCCTGACGTAAATGTGAGTACAGAGTCTTAAACGAGTCCTTTACTTATAGGTAATCAGTAACGCATCCGCTATATGTTTTAGAGCCAGGGCGCCCGTATGCTGCACATTTATCTGATTGTTGTGCGCCTCAAGGAGATATGTCACGGTGTTATAACTCAACACCCTCGAAATATTTCCATGATAGAGAGTATTTTGCAGTACTATTGGCCATTGCATAAACTATATGGTGTCCTGCGATCTATCTTTGGCTCTTCCTCAATCTTCATGTACTTTGCATTTAGTGGCAGGGGTAAACACTCAAGGACCAGGTTGCTTTGGAATCAATGCTTGTAGTAGCCTGTCCAGGTCTCTTTTGTGATTCCAGCCTGATTACCTCATTTGATAATCCGATTTGTGTGTCTGTGTGTGTGAGATGTTGTGTGTGGTGGAGTTTGTGTTGTGTGTGTGTGTGTGTGTGTGTTGTGTGTGTTTATGTTATATGTGGATGTATGATATGTTCAGAGTAATGTTTGGTGTTAGTTATGTTGTGTATGTGGTACATGTGTGAGTGTGGTATGGTGTATGTTATGTATTCTATATTGTGTGAGTATTGTGTATTAAATTCTGTAGTGTGTATGTGTAGTATGTGTTGTATGTGTTATGTATGTATGTATATAAGTGTTGTGTACAGGTGTGTGTGTGTATAGTGTGTGTGTATGAGTAGTGTAAATGTATGATCTAATGTAGTGGTTTGTATTTGGTGGTGTGTGTCATGTGGTACAGTTTGTGGTGTGTGTATGTGCATATTGTACTGTATGTGTTTTCTCTACACAGACTGTGTAAGACAATACAAGAAACTCTGGGCGGGCTCCCTTCAATGCCTGATATTTAAGATTAAGATGGACGATTTCCGATTCATACCAGAAAGGTAATTCCCATATTTCATAAACCACCGCCTCCTCAACCATACTGATCTCAATATGGTAATACCCAGAAAATATCATAAACCCACCTCCTCTCTACCATACTGATTCTCAAGATAGGTATCCACGAGTATTTCATAAACCCAGCCTCCATCTACCATACTGATCCTCAATAAGGTAGTCCCAGTATTTATTCCTACACTGCGCACCTCCATCGATAACCATCATCTGATCTCAATAAGTAATCCCATATTCATAAACCCAGCAAATAGGGCCGAACCCTCCTCCTCTACACCTGATCTTCAATAAGTATCCACATATTTTTTTTTATTTCAGAAACCCACCCCTCTAAACCACACTGATCCTCAATAAGGTACCCAGTACTTCATAAACCCAGCCTTCCTCTACCACACTGATCTCAATAGGTATCCCAGTTATTTCAAAACCCTAGCCGACGCTTCGACTCTTGGAGAGCAATGATGCTTAATAGAGGTATCCCAGAATGTTCATAAACCCATTCCACCTCTACATACTGATCTCAATAATATCCTCAGTTATTTGATCATAAAGCCAGCCTCCTCTACCATACGATCTCAATAAGGATACCCTGTATTTCATAAACCCTCCTCCTCTACCATGACTGATACTCAATAAGGTATCCAGTAGTTATTCTATAAACCCAGCCTCCTCTACCATACACTGATCTCAATAACAAAGGTTTAATTCCCAGTATTTTTAGTCATAAACTCACCCAGCCTCCTCGTACCCGACACTGATCTACAATAAAGGGTATCTCCAGTATTTCATAAACCTCAGCCTCCTCTACACCACAATTAGAACTCAAATTACAGGCGTATTCCAGCATATTTTCATTAACCCAGCCGTCTCTCTACATACAGATCTCAATAAGGAATCTCCAGTATTTCATAATTCCCAGCCTCCTCTCACACTGATCTCATTTAGTGTCCCAAATTTCTAAGGCGCACTTCCTCTACCTAACATTTGCATACATAATTGAACATACAGAGTTCTGGCATAATGGTTCTACTGAACAGTCTTGAATAACTCACAAGTAGACATGCCTACAAGTTATCACAGAGGAATTAACGATGCTCAAGTATATCTGTCATTAAAATTAGCAGACATACTCCTAACCCTCTCTCATAAGTAAGGTCCCCCAGAGCTAATAAATCTTGAGAACCGGATGACCTATTTGAGGCTTGTTTTTTTGTCAAGTGGCTGCTATTGAACATCGTAAGCTGTACGCCTTAGAGAGTTTGTGATTGTTTAATTGTACGTGCACCTATGTTGACTCACCTTCTGTGGGTTTTAGGGGTGATCTTCATCTTCCTGGACCGCAGGCCTGTCCGCGCGTTCGCTAATGGCTTTCCTCTTCCTGGCCTACATGACTCTGTCATCAGCTTTTGATCTTGTAAAAAGCTAAACACTATTGATGAGCCTGTGCTATTTTGAAGTCGTACTTAACTAAATTATATCATTAACAGGTGACGTTTTAATCGTGTAATTTGACTCGTGTTGGTAAATGAGTCAGCAGTGTTTTTAACAGCGTTTCCTGCCTCCTCAGTGTTGGGAGTGGACGAAACATCAGCAGCACAGCTGACGCTAAGGTGTGTTGAGCGTCAGCCTACAGTGACTAACACAGGGGTACATCAGTGGCTACCGAGTGTACATCATTAGCTGCGAGGGTAGCAGCGGCGGCTACGAGTAACAGAGGAGATAACTACGAGGGTACACGCCGGCTACGAGGGAACTAGTAACACCTACCATTGCTTCGTGACTTGAGTTACTGAGCTGAGACACTAGAATCGAACTGAGTGAGACATTTACATGAGATGATCTGGACTGATAGCATCGGTACAGAATTCCTGAGTGCATCGCCTTCTGCTGGGGACTACAAGATATGGACCTTCTTTGAGACTCAGCGGTTCAGTGCCTATCTATTTGTGGTGAATGCTTTGTGATAGTAGTAGTCTTAGTAGTAATTGAAGAATTATAATGAGTAGTTGTTGTTTTGCAGTGTGTTAAAGAGTATCTATCGTAGATGGACGATATTTGTAGTGAGATGCTGTGAATAAAATCATAGACAATCAGATGATTAATAATCTAATTGTATTGTTACTCTTCCTGACCCACAGACAGTCAAGTTAGCCCTCAACCACCGAGAGCCAGTACAGAGATGAACATAGACTGGGAGACAGAACCCGGATTCGATCACCAATGATCCACTCAAAAAGAATAGCGTCTCCCCATGCTAAGAAACGAGAGACGTACGTATGTGAGTGGGCACATTCTGGATGGCAGAGGTCTTGGGTCACAGCCAAGACTACCTTGATACGTCGTTCATTCAGAATTATAATAACATTTAAAATAATCCAAGATTTTTTTACTTCACAGTGAAAAATAATATAGATAAATCAATAATACTATTAAATAATAATACATAAATAATAATAAATAATAATATATAATAAGTATACTTTAATTATAATATTATTATTATTAAATACTTTATTATGATTAATTATATATGATTAGTTACATTATATTAGATATTTATTATTATTAAGATTATTAATATTATTATTATTAATCATCATAGTTTAACACATCGTCACAAGAACCCGGCATCCTAAAAAACTGGGAGTTTGTGATTTCGTCTCCTACTGATCCTCAGACCCAATCCTTTCACTGAACCGCTGAGGAAGAGCCAAGCCCAATGAACCTTCCGATCTGTCAGCCCTCAGTCATCGCAGGATGTGGGGGCAGAGGGGCTGATAATGACGTTCCAACACTCTCCTATTCGAATAATAAATTCATCGCATTAGGGCAGTAGAGTAAGTTTGGCTTATTACACCCTGCTGGCTTGGTGGGATTAAACAACTACTACTCGAGTGGTCATTAAGACTCCACACACATAGACACCACCCATGTCAAGAAAAACAATCTCTTAAATAAGAAATAAAAGATACACACCTCTTGAGTATATATCTTATGTATAACTATATTCTGATGAGTAATCTCTTTCTTGTATAACTGATAACAGGCAAAGGTATATATATATTAAATATATTAATAGTTAATATTTTGAGATATTAAAGTATCCTTGAGATGTGGGTGTAAGTAAGTGACATGGCAGAGCCTATCAAGAACTCGTCTCGTGATAAGCTCATGTCACTCCATCATTTCATCTCGAGGAAATTGGATAGCAATCATTTCTTTCTTGCTGCAGATTTCTATTTTTAAAGTCACATCACTTTCATCGTTGTCAAAATAAGAATAGTGCGATTAGTGAGTAGTCCACATTCATCACTCTTGGTTACCTGAAGTCAAGATCATTCCACCATCACAGACAAGTGATACGATGACATAGTGAAAGACATTGCAAGTAGCAATGATGCTCAATCACGTTTTCTCTTGAGCAAGGTACCTACTAACCACCACCGGGGCACTACAAACCTGTGTCGAGAGGCAGCTATGTGTGGTGTTACAAATGAAATGGACCTACAACGGCTATCAAATATGCTCATTTGAACTGAAAACACAAATCCTCACAGTCGTATGATCAGCGCCTGGACAGTCACTATAGAAGGCCATGGATAGCGCCAACACTTACTGAGAGCTCTCTATAACTTGGCTCCATCCATAAAACTACGCGTGTATCCTTGTATTCCCCTGAAATATACGCTCATCTACAGAGTGTTAACACACTGAGGGTACACTTATCTCGTGTGATAGCAGTATTATTACACAGATTTTATGATCCGCTTTGGATGGTCTGTTACCGCTGGTTGTCGTTACATACAGTTGACACACATTGGTAATTCAGCATCCTCTGAGAGGGAGAAGATTCTTCATCATCTCATAGGGGCATGATTCAGTGATATTCTTCCCTAATTGTCAATTTATTTTCTAGAATTTTGACCAATTGGAGTCCACGTAATTCTTAGCTTTAACAATCCGTCCAAAATCTGGAACACGGTCGTCATCATATGCCCCTAGAAGATGTTGCTTGGAAGGTGTCAGCGTAACTCACAAAGGAACCAAAAGCTGAAGTCGTGAAGAGTGGCTTCTTGTGTACTGAGCAATAGATATGGCTACAGTCAAGAGGCAGCTACAAAGTATATATATAAATAAAATATATATATAGTCAGATTATATTATCAATATAATAAATATAATATATTAAAATATATAAATATATATATATATATATAAACATGTATAATATATATTATTTACTTCGTGCTGTTTCTAATGCACAATATTTGCATACGCATCTTTTGGACTGACACTATCTGACATCAAGACTGGACAGCGTTCATCGAGCTTGTGCATGAAGCACTTGGAAAGGATGTAGAGAACATCCCTAAATTGGGCCAGTCAACCGAGAATGTACAGATTTATCCACACCTTCGATAGTTTCTTGCGAATTCTCTTTACATATATCACACGTCGCAGAAATCTTCTCAACTGAAGACTTTTTTAGTGAAATGTAAGCCAGGTAAGGTGGGAAAATTCGCATTAGGGTAGATAAAAGACCAGAGTAGTGTACATAGAATGACCAGGTAAGAGGTAAGATAGAAACCACATATAATGGTAGATAAAAGCCAGAAAAGTTTAAAATAAGGAGACAAGTTTTAATAGCTTTTGCTGACATGCTGTTGTTCAAGTCTAGATCACAAGCGAGTACATACCGTCACTAGAGTCTCGGTAGTCTAAGATGAGTATAAGTCCCTTGTAGTACTGATCGGGACACCTAACAGAAAGCTTCCCAGACCTCAAGGGCGGGGTTAGTGTGCTTATTAGACCAACTTGCAGTATCACTGTAGCCTCGTTGTTTTGATCTCATAACAGAATATAAACGTTTAAGTTGTAGTAACGCTCTGTTAGTCATTTCGCCAGGTTTCAAGGGCCTCTGTCCGACTGAGTCATGAGGTTGCTCATTTGAACTTAATACATGCTAGAAATACCTAATAACCTATAATAATTAATCAAAAAATTCCAATTGCCTATATTTATAAAAAAAATTAATTTTGTAAATATATTTGAATATTTATTATATTATATAGTTTGTTGATAATCTTATTTAACTATATTGAAATACATGAAAGTGTTTCAAGGCTGAGCTAGTAACGGGCGAGTTAGCTAGAACTGTTATGTGGACGAGTTCTCTGTGTTCAACAATAGCTATCATTCTTGCTTCTTGTTTCTAGGCTGTGTATCTATGCTAGTGTTGTGGTTTGTACAGTACCTTCTGTGAAGGACTTGCAGTCACCACCTACCTCTCTCAATTCTTTTCTTCTTGTATTGTAGTGCACAAAATTTTCTACCTACAATAACAAAAATAGTATGGGCATTCTTGTATCCCCACCACCATTTGCGTGCTCCCGTGCGCGTACGCATGCATCACACACACACACACACACACTCACACACCATCGACACACACACACAAACTACACCCACACACACACATCGGGGTCCAGAGAGCTGTGAATCAAACCCTTGCAGCATGCAAACCACAAGTATAAGTACAACTACAGAAAGCTATGTATGGCTCTGTTCAACATTGCTGAAGTTTAACCTCTTCACAGTCCCATCGTAATGACAGTGTTGCCATGCTTCACACATTGTTGGCCTATGCTTCACACAGAGGTTGCATCTTCACAACAGTGTCTGCTATGCTTCACACAGTGTTCCTATAGCTGTCTATGCACTAGTTGTTGCGCGCATGCTTCACAACATGTTCCATGCATCACATAGTGTTGTTTGCTATGCTTCACACAGGTTGCATGCATCACACAGTTGTTTGCCATTCTATCACCACAGAGGTTGGCCTTATGCAATCACACAGTGTTGCTAGTGCTTCACACAGTGTTTGCCCATGCATAACGACAGTAGTTGCCATTCTCACACACAGTGTTATAGCCAATCTTCACAACGTGTTTTGTAGCCTAGAGCCTTCACACAGTGTATTGCCATGTCTGTCACACATTTAGCCATCTCTGTCACATCATTGTTGGCCATGCATCACCAGTGTTGCCATAATTCATCACACAGTGTACCAACTTCACACGTGTTGCCAATGCAATCACACAGCGATGTTTCGCTTATGGGTCTTCATACACAGTGTTGCCATGCAGCCAACAGTGTTGTCATGACTTCACACAAGTGTTGCTACAAGCTATCACACAGTGTATGCCATCAACACACAAGTGTTGGCCATGCAATGACACAAGTGATGCCCCTTAATGCATCACATCAGTAGAGATTGCTATGCTTCACACAGTGTTGCCATGGCATCACACAGTGTTGCTAAGCTTCACACAGTGGGTAGCTATCTGTTGCACACTAGTTGTATACCAATTGCATCATCACAGATGTTGCTATGCTTCCACAGTGTTGTCCCCCCCCCATAGTGCTTTCGACACAGTGTTTAGCTATGCTTCACAAGTGTTGCTATGCTTTCACACAGTTTTCCAATTGCTTCCACACAGTCGATTGCCATGCATCACACAGTAGTTGCCTTATCATCACATCACAGTGTGGCTAATGCTTCCTCAACAGTGTTGCCATGCTCACACAGTGTTGCATGCATCCACAAAAGTGTTGCTAAAATGCATCACAACAGAGTGTATTGCGTTATGCTTCACACAGTGTTTGCCTATGCTTCACACAGTGTTGCCATTATCACCCAGTTCAGTGTGCCATCGTGCATCGACACAGTGTTGTGCCCTATGCATCACACAGTTGTTGCCGATGCATCACACAGTTGCATGCAATTCACACAAGTTCTGTTAGCTAATACTTCACACAGTGTTCTATGACTTGCAACACATGTTGCCTATGCATTCACAAAGTGTAAGCCTAAGCTTCAAACAAGGATGCCATGCAACACACAGTGTCTGCTCCAGATCTTCACACAGTGTTGCTAATGCTCACTACAGTGTTCGCCCATTTCAGCACTCAGTGTTGAGCCATGCTTCACACAGTGTTGTTTCTGCTTATCTTACTGTACAAGACTGAAAGGAAATGCCTAACTTGTAGCGAATAATTTTGCAATAAATTGCCTAACTTGCACATGTGTCTTACTTATTCTAGGTTTTGTAACATCCAAATCCTCTAAGAAATTTTACTTTACCTGTCACTGACGACCTGAGAGATGCATAAAAATATTATCTTTAATTTAAATTATCTGGCTTGTAATAAAGCGACATAATATTTGAATAAAAACGTATTACATAAATGTTCAATAATACGACTGGAACTACGAAGTAAACTTTGAGGACACCCTCGTGCATTGTTGACATCTGTTTAGTTTACGTCCAGTGAGAGAGAGAGAGAGAGATTTCGTTCGGATTTTTAACCCCGGAGGGTTAGCCACCCAGGATAACCCAAGAAAGTCAGTGCGTCATCGAGGACTGTCTAACTTATTTCCATTGGGGTCCTTAATCTTGTCCCCCAGGATGCGACCCACACCAGTCGACTAACACCCGGGTACCTATTTGCTGCTAGGTGAACAGGACAATAGGTGTAAGGAAACGTGTCGGAATTTCCACCCGCCGGGAATCGAACCCGGGCCCTCCGTGTGTGAAGCGGGAGCTTTAGCCACCAGACCACCGGGCCACCGCCAAGTTCCTGTGGTATCTGTGGTATCTGTGGCAGAGGCTATTGTAAAATACACCTGTGCAAACACCTGCACACACCTGTACACACCTGTACACTCCACTACACACTTGTACACACACGCCTCGTACAAAAGAGATGGACATCAGGGTTCTCTCTTTTCCCTTCAATTGTATGCAAATCTTGCTTGTTTCCGGAAATCTGGTGCTTGGTTAGTGTTTGTTGGGATCTGGTGTTTCTAGAGGGTTTGTGAGATCTGTTTATATAGTGTTTGTTGGGATCTGGTGTTTGTATAGTGTTTGTTGAGGTCCGTTTGTATAGTGTTTGTTGTGATCTGGAGTTTCTATTAGTGTCAATTCTGAAGGATGAGTGACAGTGTTACAGTTCTGATGGAGGGAAGCACAGTGTCTGTACTCTGAAGGATGAGTGACAGTGTTACAGTTCTGATGGAGGGAAGCACAGTGTCTGTACTCTGAAGGATGGGTGAGAATGTTACAGTTCTGGAGATGGGAAGTACAGTGTCTGTACTCTGAAGGATGAGTGACAGTGTTACAGTTCTGATGGAGGGAAGCACAGTGTCTGTACTCTGAAGGATGGGTGAGAATGTTACAGTTCTGGAGGTGGGAAGTGCAGTGTCTGTACTCCGAAGGATTGGTGAGAATGTTACAGTTCTGGTGGGGGAAAGTACAGTGTCTGTTTCTCTGAAGGATAAGTGAGAATGTTACAGTTCTGGAGGTGGGAAATACAGTGTCTGTACTCTGAAGGATAGGTGAGAATGTTACAGTTCTGGAGGTGGGAAGTACAGTGTCAGTACTCTGAAGGATAGGTGAGAATGTTACAGTTCTGGTGGTGGGAAGTACAGTGTCTGTACTCTGAAGGATGAGTGACAGTGTTACAGTTCTGGTGGTGCAAGTACAGTGTCTATACTCTGAAGGATGGGTGAGAATGTTACAGTTCTGGAGGTGGGAAGTACAGTGTCAGTACTCTGAAGGATAGGTGAGAATGTTACAGTTCTGGTGGTGGGAAATACAGTGTCTGTACTCTGAAGAATGGGTGATAATGTTACAGTTCTGGAGGTGGGAAGTAAAAGTGGTCTGTACTCGAAAAATGGGTGATAACGTT
>NW_026464483.1:0-10000 GCF_026875155.1 Cherax quadricarinatus
GGGTCCTTTCGTTGTTCCCCCCGGAAGGACAGCCCCTGGGGCATGGAAACAGAGACATCTGGCAACCCTGCAACCTGGGAAAGAAGGGTTTGATGGGGGTCTGTTCACTTGATTTACAGACTCCGGGGCCGGGTTGGGTCTCATAAAACAACGGGGCTTTTCCCCGGAATCGGAGTCGCCCAAGGATAGGTCAACTTCTCCCCAGACAACCCTTGGGATGTTGCCCGATTATGGCCAACAGGAGAAGCATTAATATTATAGTTCAGGACACGAATAACAGAGTAATGTTATTACCCAGTAATAAATGGCATTTTCATGGGAAACCCTTTTGAGATACCTACAGTAAAGTACCCATGTAAATTTGCACTGTACATAAATTTTATGCAAAGGAACTAAATATATAGCTCCTCCATAGGCTCCAAAAAAACTGGGGGTTCCAAAATTTTCTCTGAAAGGGAAAATTTTCTTCTCTGAAAATGGCAATATGCTCCATACCTAAAGGTTTTTACTTTATTGGTTCTGAGTTTTCCTAAGGGAAAATAAGACTTTCGCAATAAAAAGGGGCCATACCTTTTCTACTTCTCTGGGGGACATTTCAGGGATATTAGAGATTTTTTCCCGAGGGTTGAGGTTTTTGGGGGCAGTTGGAACGAGTGACCTACTTTTTTGCACCCAAGCAGACGACAGCTTGCCCTTTATTTTCCCCCTGATGACGTTGCAAGGGGTGTCGTTCGGGGCGGGTCCCCCTCTCGGGATATTTTGTCGAGATGCCCCAAAATAGTTTGCCTCTCCGCAGGGGGACCATATGTTGAGAAGCGGGGCTCCCAGGTGACTTGGGGGGATGACGAACGCTCCCCCCTCCGCTGGCCCTTCTCTCCAATGTTTGTCGACCTGCTCACACCAGCTGTTGAAAAGAGAGAGGGGAACCGCTGGGACAAGGGGACGGTTCTTTTTCAAAGGAAACAGCCACCTGGCCGCCTCCAATCAGTGGTTAAGTCACGATCCCAGAAAAGAAAACGAACCTCTGGTCCCACAGACCCAGCAGGTTATCAAACAAATTACTGCCCACTCCTCAAAGTTAGAGAAAAACCACTCGCTTATCGCTGGTAAAAGCTTTTGGGTTTTCTTCTCACAAAACCCCCAGGGGGTTTTACCAACTCCGCCTGTTTTAATTTGAAAGGTCTTACATATTTTGCTGGGGTACAGTAATTCCCCCCCAAAACTGTGGTCTTCAACTTGATAATCAGAGAATTCAGCGTCATTAAACCGACGTAAATTCCCTTTCCTTTCCCAATAATGCGTATGAACCAACGCTGCCCAGTGCTGTTTTCCCACCTCAAGGTCGAGCCTGATTTTTGAAGCTTTCAAAAATGCTCTGGTTCGGCTCATTGAAGCGGGAACAAGCTGTACTGCTTTTTGAAACTGAAATCGTTTTTCAGAATGCGAAAAACCCCCTCCCTCTCTCTTTTCCCCATCAAATTCTTCCCTTTCGAATGCTCTCTGTTCCCCATTTTCTCAAATTATTTTTGCCAGTTTAAGTGCCAACGACGCTGATTTCCCCGAACAACCCCGCGCACTAACGACCATTTTGCTCCGTAGTGTATCATCTCCTCCCAGAACTAGTATTTTTTTTTTCCCCAGCCCGTAAAGGGAGGAGTTTTATGGGCCATCTCTTTTTTCAATAAGATGTCACAAAAAGGAACGCAGTTTCGCAGCTGTGAGAGGCGTTTTTTAAGGGGAAAGCCAATGGAACGAGCAATTTTCCAAAAACGCTGTAGGGGCAATTTATAGGTTATGCAAATAATTTGCCGACACCGGCGCTGACTCGTCTAGGGGCATAATTTTTCGCTATGCCATACAATACCCCAACGTAACCGTTAATTTGGGCAAAACCGCTTAGCTATGCACAGTACGATTGCAAATACGCATACAAGCAAAGCCGACTGCACACAAGATTGCCCGTAGCGAAGCGAAAACATGAACAACTAGTACGAGCTTTTGAACGACACACAAAGAAAGGGCTGATCATAAGCAACTGACACGCAAAATTTGTAAAGCGAAGCAAACAGCAAGCTACAAAATTTCCTGCTACAAGCTTTACCCTAAGCTCAAAACCCTTTCTCAAGTTCAGCCTCGGGCAGGCTACCCCTATTACAACCCAGGATTCAAAGGCCTGTTACCCGGTGTAATGGGAGCAAATAAAAACAGTAGAAAAGTTTTGACTTAAATCCTTTCACCAATTTTAAAAACAATATTACACTATGTACAGGGTAAATATAGTGCACTCCACGGGAAACAAGCAGAAATAGAAGCCCCAAGATAACCCCACCGGCTTCAACCAGCTCTAAGTGGGAAAAGACAAGGGCAGACAGGAGACGGTATCCACATAACCTCTGCGATTGTCAATCCCACCTTCTTATTGGCTAGAACCTGGTCACTAGTTGAACGATGGGGCCCCATCATCAACTCTTACAAACCCGGTTCGTGGGTTGGGGAGTAGCCTTTAAATGAGGGTGTGTCCATGCGCCGAATAAAAGGGTTTCGTACTCTTTGCATGCCCAGCCTGTGTCAACACCGAAATTCCACCAATCATCTTATGAAATTCAGAGACGCCCAATTAGTGATAAAAGAAACTAATTTCCGCACACGCAAGTGCCTTGAGTCAGCACTGATCGCTGTTTCAATACAATTAACAAAAAACGTCACTTTTACCACTCCGAATCTTTGCAAGAATCCTCCTGAAAAATAAACCCTGCCATCCCCATAGTCTCTCCTGTTATCACACAAAGCACAGAAGTAACACTGAAACAAGCTGCCTCATTCCAGTCTATATTTGTCCAACCTATAGCTTTTATATCCTTTTACTCATGTACGAAAAAATTGCTCTACCCAAATTTTATTACTTTTTCACTACCACTACTACTACTACTACCCTAAATGAACACGAAAGTACCCACTAGTATTCACCCACTCGAGCCTTTATATACCCTCGTGTCCCTATTGTTTTTAAGGGTTTAAAGCCCCGAAGCGAAACGTTGCCAAATAAAGTCACATTAGTTTTACTTGGGGTCCTTTTACTTTACATATTTTCGGGAATTCTACCAACTTTATTCATGTTAGAGCGTAAAAGAATTTTGGGTTCTGTTACTTTTACTTTTTGGATAAATCCAAGAACTTTTGCCTTGTGCGCACACTAAGGCACTGCTGCCCTTTGGGTTTTTTTTTTTGCTTACCATGACTCCCAATCCTTTTCACACTCGTATATAAGCTCTACTTCACCTAGTTTAAGCTTCGAGGGTTTTTTCATTACCCTGGACCAGTACCTTTCCTTTCCCCATTGAATGAATCTACGGCCTACTTTTTATCATCACAAACTTCTAAGTCACTCGTAATCCCTCATCAAGGTCTTAAAGTAAAAATTTTGAACAAGAGAGGGCCTAAAAACTGACCCTTGGGAACGCCACTAGTAACTAAGCCCCATTCGTTTGAAACCATTAATGGAAAAATCTCCCCGCTTTCTATTGGGAAGCCTGCCTCTATCCATGCTAAACTTTTAACCCCCTATACCAGAGCTGCCACTTTTCTTAAGAGCTCTTGTGAGGGCTTACGAAGGCTTTTCTTAAAAACAAAAAAAAAATATCATATTTCCTTTTCACGTCTACTGCCTCAAATGTTCTTTGAAGAACGTCATAAGTTTGTCGGCAGGAAATACCTCTCGTAAACCCATGCTGAATCATTTACAAATTTTTCTCTTCAAGGGGACTTCTTAAATTCAGCAAATTGATTCTAGAATTTGCCCACTATAATTCGGCTTATGAACGGTAATTTGAAGAGTGGACTTATCCCCGTTTTGAAAAGAACCCACATGGCCATTTTCCCACAACTCGGGCACAACCCCATAAGGATGGACGCATTGAACCACTCGTTAATGGCTGACTAATTTCCACTTTCTTTCCTTAAGTACCCGGGAAAAAATAACTCGTGGGGCCCCGGGGACTTACTTTGCTTCAGTTTTTTCTGTTGTTTTGATAACCATTCCCTCGGACAGTAATATTAAAATTTAATTCTTGGAACTGAATAATTTTAATTTCTGGAATCTCATTTATGTCTTCCTTGCAAAAACTGACAAAAACAGTCTTTAAAATTGGAACACTTTTCCCATTTTCATTATCCGCAGCTGTCCTTTTCCCCAATTTTCAGGGGTCCATTTTTTTCCCTTAACCTTCGCCCCTATACACTTGAAAGAACCCCTTTGGGATTGTCTTTGATTCATTAGCAAACCCAATTCATGCACGTTTAGCCCTTTTTAATCCCCTTTTTAACTCTCTTTTTAAACTGAACATATTGATCAGTAAGGTTACCTCTTTCCCTTTTGATGCGCCTATATATTCCCTTTTTCTCCCCAATAAATGGTTAGCCTCCTGTTAACCCCCTTTGGGACGTTTTTTTCAGATCTAATTTCTCTCTGAGGGAAAGTTTTAAATCTAGCACGGGGTACATTTTTTAAAAAAGAATCATTAACGCAGATCTCTTCGTAATCATAAGTAAACACGTCAATAAAATCATTACTAACAACCCCCCAACAAGATTTGACAGGTGTTCCCTAACCATTAAAACGGGAGAACGAAAAACAAGGATTTTTACTGTATTATCATTATTCCTGTTTCCCCCTTTTTTTGCTAAAAGTATGGATTTGTGATTTCTTTTTGCCAAGCTCTTCATGATCTCCAGATTATTTACGAGTGTTTCCTTATTTGACAAGACCCGGTAAAGCAAATTATTACCCCGGAGGCTCGTTAACACTGCTTCAAAAAACAGTCTTGAACGTTTTTCCCGATTACCGTCAAAAAAATTTCCCGTCATTTGACTAAAATTAAAATCCCCTCAATCACTATGTTATTGTGCTAGAAGCCCTAACAATTTCGTCCAAAGAAGTCTCCCCCTATCGTGATCCAACCCTGGAGGTCGGTATATTACATCTAGAATTACTTTTTCTTGACCCTCCACGAACTCTACCCAAACAGATTCTGTTACTGTTCCATCTACTTTTATACCTGTTTTTAAGCAACAGTTAATATTTTCTCGAACATATAATGCAACTCCTTCCCCCTTCTCACAACATCTATCCATATGGAACAACTTAAACCCTGAATACTACACTCAGCAATCATATCCCGACTCTTTAAATCATGCCACGTTTCAGTTATGCAATGACGTCGAAGTTCCCAGCACATGCTATCAAACGTAGTTCATTAATCTTATTTCTTGCACTTCGAGTGTAGCATAAAATACCTTTATATATTTTTTTCTTCTGCACATTTTTCCTATTCATCTTTGTTTTTACACAATTTCTGAAATTATCATTACCTAGGGTTACTTCATGACAGTTACTATTAAGATTCTTAATATCAGAGCATAAGTTAATATATCCATACTCATTTTTTATCACTCTAAACCCATACCTCTAACTAATCCTAGTTTAAAGTCCTAACAACCCCCTCAACTGAGCTAGCAAGAAAATCCACACCTGCCCTGGATAAGTGAACCCCATCCCTGGCATACATGTCATTTCGGCCATAGAAGTTGTCCCAGTTTGTCAATGAATGCACTGCATTATCCTTACAGTGTTTATCCAGCCAACAATTAATACCAATTGCTCTGGAACAACCATTCATTTCCAACACCCCTTCTTGGCAAAATGCCACATATAACAGGGCGCCCCCCTTTTTCCCTAATTATGTCTATTCTGTTTTGAACCTTCAACTACGTCCTCACTTCTGCGCTTGCCTACATCATTGCCTCCAGCACTGAGGGGGATAATGGGATTGATCCCATTACCGTTCATGATGTTGTCAGCCGGCTAACAATGTCCCTCCATCCCAGCCCCAGGAAAGCAACCTCTCTGTCTCCTACTCCTGTCCTTCAAGCAGAAAACCCTATCCATATATCTAACCTGGCTATCCCCAACAACAACAATATTCTTACCTTCCTTAGTGTCGTTTGTCGTGGCGTTCCCAATAGTCGACTCACATTCGTCGGTAGCACCGAGAATGCATTGGATGTTTCCACAGAAGTCTCTTTCTTCTTCGTCGTCTCTGCCTTTCTATTCGTCTTCTTGATCGTCAACTTCGTCTCATGCTGTACAGCCACTGTCCACGTTCCCTTCTTGACCTGAGGGCTCGAAACAGGACTACTACGAATCCTCTTGTTTTTCCTCGGTCAATCGCCGTATATCCATCTTCGCTACCCTCAATTCTTCCTTAAGCTGCTGGTAAGTTGCTCGATTGAGGGCCTCTTGATTCAGTCCACGGGGAGCACACAAGACACTTCTTCACAGAGTTTAATACAGGTCAGTGATGGTAGGGGGGGAGGACGATCATGATGGTAGGGGAGACGATCAGTGATGGTAGGGGAGGACGATCAGTGATAGTAGGGGAGGACGATCAGTGATGGTAGGGGGAGGACGACCAGTGATGGTAAGGGGGAGACGATCAGTGATGGTAGGGAGGACGACCAGTGATGGAGGAGAGAGGAGACGATCAGTGATGGTAGGGGGAAAACGATCAGTGAGGTAGGGGAGGACGACCAGTGATGGTAGGGGGAGGACGATCAGTGACGGTAGGGGGAGGACGATCAGTGATGGTAGGGGGGAGGACGACCAGTGATGATAGGGGGAGGACGATCAGTGATGGTAGGGGAGGACGATCAGTGATGGTAGGGGAGGACGATTATGATGGTAGGGGAGACGATCAGTGATGGTAGGGGGAGAGCGATCATGATGGAAGGAGAGAGAATGACCAGTGATGTAGGTGGAGGACGATCAGTGATGGTAGGGGGGAGGACATCAGTGATGGAAGGAGAGAGGATGACCAGTGATGGTAGGGGGAAGGACGATCAGTGATGGTAGGAGAGGACGATCAGTGATGGAAGGAGGACGATCAGTGCTGGAGGGAAGAGGACGATCAGTGATGGTAGGGAGGACGATCAGTGATGGTAGGGGAGACGATCAGTGATGTAGGGAGGACGATCAGTGATGGTAGGGTGAGACGATCATAATGGTAGGGGGAGGACGATCAGTAATGTAGGGGGAGGACGACCAGTGATGGTAGGGAGGACGATCAGTGATGGTAGGGGGAAGACGATCAGTTATGGTAGGGGATGACGATCAATGATGTAGGGGAGGACGATCAGTGATGGAAGGAGAGATGGTGACCAGTGATGGAGGGAGAGAAGACGATAAGTGATGGAGGTAGTGAGGACGATCATGATGGATTGATAGAAGACGATCATGATGGAGAGAGCTGGCAATCAGGATGGTAGTAGAAGACGATCAGTGATGGAGGTAGATGCTGATCATTGATGGAGGGAGATAACTTTTAATGATGGAGGAGATAATGATGAATGGAGAGAAATGATGAACAGGACTAAGGGAGACGATGATCAGTGATGGAGGGAAAGAAGATTTAGTGATGAATGGGAATGGTAACTGATAATGAATGGAATAACAGAGGTAGAAGAACCATCAATTTTTGAGGAATAAACAGAGAACATCAAAGTCAGCTGATCAAAATCCAAATGAAGATATACAGCAACGTCTCTTGGAACAAAAAAAATCTGTTCGAACTCTAGTTGAAATATCTTAAATAATATACATAATAATAATATAAATATTATAAAGAATGTGAGAGTGAAGGGTGATGGAGCCGCAGTGTGTACACCCACACACACTCTTGACACATCCTTATCTCACCTGACTTGAAGGAATATTATTCACACTCACCGAGTGATCACGAGTTAGACTGAAAATTGTGGTATCGATAACGATTTACTAGTTCTGTGGAAAGAACCTGTCTCATGGTCTGCAATACTCACCCTCAGCTACCTCATGGTCTGCAATACTCACCCTCAGCTCCTCATGGTCTGCAATACTCACCCTCAGCTGCCTCATGGTCTGCAATACTCATCCTCAGCTGTCTCATGGTCTGCAATACTCACCCTCAGCTGTCTCATGGTCTGCATACTCACCCTCAGCTACCTCATGGTCTGCAATACTCACCCTCACTACCTCATGGTCTACAATACTCACCCTCAGCTACCTCATAGTTTACAATACTCACCCTCAGCACCTCATGTCTACAATACTCACCCCCCAGCTACCTCATGGCCCTACAATACTCACCCTCAGCTGCCTCATGGTCTACAATACTCACCCTCACTCCCTTCATGGTCTACAATACTCACCCTCAGCTACCTCATGGTCTACAATACTCACCCTCAGCTGCCTCATGGTCTACAATACTCACCCTCAGCTCCTCATGGTCTGCAATACTCACCCTCAGCTACCTCATGGTCTACAATACTCACCCTCACTACCTCAGGGTTCCGCAATACTCCCCCCTCAGCTGCCTCATGGTCTGCAATACTCACCCTCAGCTGTCTCATGGCCCTGCAATACTCACCCTCAGCTGCCTCATGGTCTCAATACTTACCCTCAGCTACGTAAATGGTCCACAATACTCACCCTCAGCTCCTCATGTCGCAATACTCACCCTCACTGCCTCATAGTCCGCAATACTCACCCTCAGCTGCCTCAGGGTCGCAATACTCACCCTCAGCTACCTCATGGTCTCAATACTCACCACTCAGCTACCTCAGGGTCTGAAATACTCACCCTCAGCTCCCTCAGGTCCGCAATACTCACCCTCAGCTGCCTCATGGTCTGCAATATTCACCCTCAGCTACCTCATGGTCTACAATACTCACCCTCAGCTACCTCATGGTCTACAATACTCACCCTCAGCTACCTCATGGTCTGCAATACTCACCCTCAGCTACCTCAGGCCCTACAATACTCACCCTCAGCTGCCTCATGGTCTACAATACTCACCCTCAGCTACCTCATGGTCTACAAACTCACCCTCAGCTACCTCATGGTCTACAATACTCACCCCACTACCTCATGGTCTACAATACTCACCCTCAGCTACCTCATGGTCTACAATACTCACCCTCAGCTGCCTCATGGTCTACAATACTCACCCTCAGCTACCTCATGGTCTACAATACCACCCTCAGCTACCTCATGTCTACAATACTCACCCTCAGCTACCTCATGGTCTACAATACTCACCCTCAGTCCCCTCATGGTCTACAATACTCACCCTCAGCTACCTCATGGTCTACAATACTCCCCCTCACTACCTCATGGCCCGCAATACTCACCCTCAGCTACCTCATGGTCTGCAATACTCACCCTCAGATACCTCATGGTCTACAATACTCACCCTCAGCTACCTCAGGGTCTACAATACTCACCCTCAGCTGCCTCAGGGTCCGCAATACTCACCCTCAGCTACCTCATGGTCTACAATACCCCCTCACTGCCTCAGGGTCCGCATACTACCTCAGCTGCCATGGTCCGCATACCACCCTCAGCGCCCATGGTCCGCAATACTCACCCTCAGCTACCTCATGGTCTACAAACTCACCCTCAGCTACCTCATGGTCTACAATACTCACCCCCTCCAGGCAAAATCCCCCTCATGGTCTACAATACTCACCCTCAGCTACCTCATGGTCTACAATACTCCCCCTTTAGCTACCTCAGGGTCTACAATACTCACCCTTAGCTACCTCATGGTCTAAACCAATACCATCACCCATAGTCTTTATACAGATTTAAACATTTCTGAACAATATTTTATAAAATTATTAAGGAAGAACTGAACAAAAGTGATCGTGACTTCTCTCGGGACATGAAAAGTGAGGGGGTGAATGATGAACGTACATACAACGCCCTCTAGTATGTAGTAAGGCAGAATATGATTTAATTGATTCAGTTTTCAGCTGTAGAGATGCTGCATCAGAATCTTTTATTATGACCATCCCAGGAAATGTAGAAATCACCTGAATAAAGATGCGTTTCGTGCCATGAATTGCAAAATTTTTCCACCCAAAAATGTGTTATGGCTCAATCAATGTGAGAAACTGCTATATAATA